>JAWZYU010000602.1:0-96110 GCA_038380435.1 Ryuthela nishihirai
GTCATAAAATTGATCTCAGAAGCTAATTAGATACAAGTATCTAAGGGACCTGGGTTCGAGCCCCGGGTAAGGCATGGATGTGTGTGTCGTTTTTCTGCTGAGGTCCTGCCATCCTCTCAGATCTTCTACTGTGGCATATAAACTGACAGGCTCCTGTCAGACCTCTGTGGCAAGCAGCTGCTTGAGGGGTATTTATTTATTTATTTTATTTATGATTTCGAACCATTTTATTTCCCGAATTAATTTACCAACGTTTCGAGCCTGATATTTTTGTTATTTGGTCCCAAATAAATATTTTCGTCGTAATAAAAATTAAATAAAATGAAAATGCAAAAAAAAGTTTAGTTAGGATATTTTACAAACAGTGGGTTAAAGGGCTAGGTATAGAGATAAGTTTAGGCTTAAAATAATTTAAATTTAAAATATTTCTTATAATCGTAAAAGTAGAGGAAATTTTTTATTATAATTTCAACCTTTAAATTAATCTTTAAATAAATAAAAATAAATATCACGTGTCGTCTTATTATTCTTTACGCATTCTCCATCTTTATAGACGAAAACCTTCGTGGTAACATTTATTAATGTTACCCACGAAGTTTCAGTTTCTGCTAGTATTTTAACTATTTTCCTTTTCAAATAGCATTAGCATTTTAATTTGCCATTTAGTGATTTTAATTAATAAGAATAAAATAAACGATTACCAACGTGGATTTCTGTTTGTTTTAGCTCTGAGCGGCACTTTTTTGCACACCATGGGCTAAATGGCCAGATCACATGGACCCCGAAGGCTCAGAGAAGGTTGGGGGAGGGGACCTACTGGAACAGCTGTTGGGAGACAGATGGTAGCCTCCGTCAAGGCCATGCAGCGTTTTCTTTAACGTGCACAGGGTATGGCTCTCCCACACACGGAGCCACGTCTTAATGTCCCATCCGACGGACGGCTGCATTTCCAAGCCCATCGCTGTTCCCTACTGATTGTGGGCAGAGCGGGGAATATTGCGGAGATAAATCTCAACGCTGACCCAGCTGGGACTCGAACCTGGGAACTGCAGATTACGAGCCTGGCGCACTACCGACTGGCGCACTACCCCCGCCCCATGGGGGACGTGACTCAGTTTTCCTCAGATATGGGAGACACGATTATACAGTTTGTATACCGAACCTGGCGCACTACCCCGCCCCATGGATTTCTGTATGTATGTCTTATGATCAGTGTGAGAATGTTTTCCTCCAATTCGAACTGATGCAGGCTCGATAAATTGGGCCCGAACTCATCTCTAGCCAGGTCACAATGATCCAAAAAACTCAGACAAGGTTGGGGAATCCCACTACGCCAGTGATGTGGAAGGATAGAATTACTTTAAACGTCGTGGACTTATAAACAAATCACTTATAATAAAAAAATTGCAAAATTTTGGTACAGTCGCTCAAAAAAATAACCGAACACTGTGGTTGATTACAGAATTCAGAAAAAATATCTGGCAACGATTTTTTTAGAAATTAGTGATCTGGCAACTTTCGTGTCACGTGATTACAGAATTCAGGAAAAATATCTGGAGCGTGTACAGCAACTGTACACGCTCCAGTTACCGTTCACAGCAAACTGGAGCGTGCACACGCTCCAGTTTGCTGTGAACGGTAACTGCACACGCTCAATATTTCTGTGAGTGGGTCACACGATCCAGGTTTTTGTCAGCTCACACGATCCAATGTGCTGTGAACATTAACCGCAACAGCTCCAGTTCGCTGTGAACGGTAACTGCACACGCTCAATATTTCCGTGAGTGAGCCCACACGATCTAGGTCTTTGTGAGCTCACACGATCCAATGTGCTGTAAACATTAACCGCAACCGCTCCAGTTTGCTGTGAACGGTAACTGCACACCTCAATATTTCCGTGAATGAACCCACACGATCTAGGTCTTTGTGAGCTCACACGTTCCAATGTGCTGTGAACATTAACCGCAACCGCTCCAGTTTGCTGTGAACGGCAACTGCACACGCTCCATATTCATTGCATTATATATTCATACGCATTATATATATTAAAAAATATCCGAACACTCTGGTTAATTACAGAATTCAGAAAAAATATCTGGCAGCGATTTTTTTTTAGAAATTAGTGATCTGGCAACTTCGTGTCACGTGACACGAAGTTGCCCACATACATCCAATGACCATCAAATGACAATAATAAACACAGACATCCATGACCCGGGGCTCGAACCCAGGTCCCTTAGACCCAGGTCCCTTAGATCAGTAGCCAAGCGCGCTAACCACTCGGCCATGGGACGGCGCTACATCGATAATCTGAAAAAATCTATTGATTCATATAATGCCTCAGAAAGAAAAAAAAAAACCTTTAAATGACTCAGTAAGCAGTATAGCGGTTAATGTTCACAGCACATTGGATCGTGTGAGCTCACAAAGACCTAGATCGTGTGGGCTCACTCACGGAAGTATTGAGCGTGTGCAGTTACTGCACACGCTCCAGTTTGCTGTGAACGGTAACTGAAGCGTGTACAGTTGCTGTACACGCTCCAGATATTTTTGCTGAATGCTGTAATCACGTGACACGAAAGTTGCCAGATCACTAATTTCTAAAAAAATCGTTGCCAGATATTTTTTCTGAATTCTCTAATCAACCATAGTGTTCGGATACTTTTTCGAGCGACTGTACATTCCCATTGGCAAAGAATAGAAATTCTCTATTATTTTCGTACACCAATATATAGACGGTGTTTTTTCGTTAGATTACAATTGATATAACATGGAAGGTTAACTGATGGGAGGTTACCATCTGTCTCCCAACAGCTGTTCCAGTGGGTCCCCTCCTCCAACCTTCCCCAACCTGGGGCGGGGGTGGCTCAGTCGGTAGCGCGTCAGGCTCGTAATCTTTAGTTCCCAGGTTCGAGTCCCAGTTCGGTCAGCGTTGAGATTTATCTCCGCAAAATTCCCCGCCCTGCCCACGGTCAGTAGGGGACACCGATGGGCTTGGAAAGGCCGCCGTCCGTCGGATGGGACGTTAAGCCGTGGTCCCGTGTGCGGGAGAGAGCCATACCCTGTGCACGTTAAAGAACACGCTGGATGGCCTTGACGGGGGGCTACCATCTGTCTCCCAACAGCTGTTCCAGTGGGTCCCCTCCCCCAACCTACTCTGAGCCTTCGGGGTCCTTGTGACCTGGGGGCGGGGGTGGCTTAGTCGGTAGCGCGCCAGGCTCGTAATCTGTAGTTCCCAGGTTCGAGTCCCAGCTGGGTCAGCGTTGAGATTTATCTCCGCAAAATTCCCCACCCTGCCCACGGTCAGTAGGGGACACCGATGGGCTTGGAAAGGCCGCCGTCCGTCTGATGGGACGTTAAGCCGTTGCTCCGTGTGCGGGAGAGCCATACCCTGTGCACGTTAAAGAACACGCTGGATGGCCTTGACGGGGGGCTACCATCTGTCTGTCAACAGCTGTTCCAGTGGGTCTCCTCCCCCAACCTTCTCTGTGCCTTCGGGGTCCTTGTGACCTGGCCATTTAGCCCATGGTGTGCAAAAAAAGTGCCGCTCAGAGGTAAAACAACCGAACAACCCAACTCTTTGGGTGCGAATTCGAGGCCATCTGAAATAAATGTAAATAATTTAAGCTTGCTTTCATTATATGGCCCCCGATATGCATTTGGGACAGATTTGCTCAACAAAAAAGTCTAAGGGAAGATATTTCCTCAACCGGAGGAAAATATGAATCGGGATACATACAGGCCCGGATCTAGATAAAAAGAAAAAAAGGAATGGATGACGCAATCAAGCTGAAAAAAAATAAAGGGGAAGGACAAGAGACGATTTCTATTGCACTGTAACGTTCTTCCATCCAGTATTAAATAAACAATAAATACCCCTTCAAGCAGCTACTTGCCACAGACGTCTGACATAAGCCTATTCCCCATAGTAGAAGGTATGTGAGGAAGCCGAGACTTAGAAATTAAGAAAAAATTCTCATATATGCACAAGTTTAATAATTTTTTCTCATATATATAAAAAATACCCCCTCAAGCAGCTGCTTGCCACAGAGGTCTGACAGGAGCCTGTCAGTTTATATGCCAGAGTAGAAGGTCTGAGAGGATGGCAGGACCTCAGCAGAAAAACGACGCACAGGTTTTAATAATTTCTTGCTTTCATTACCCTTGTCAGCATTATCAAAGGTTGGGATGGAGCAGGGTGGGGCGGGGGTGGCTCAGTCGGTAGCGCGCCAGGCTCGTAATCTGTAATTCCCAGGTTCGAGTCCCAGTTGGTCAGCATTGAGATTTATCTCCGCAAAATTCCCCGCCCTGCCCACGGTCAGTAGGGGACACCGATGGGCTTGGAAAGGCCGCCGTCCGTCGGATGGGACGTTAAGCCGTGGCCCCGTGTACGGGAGAGAGCCATACCCTGTGCACGTCAAAGAACACGCTGGATGGCCTTGACGGGAGACTACCATCTGTCTCCTAACAGCTGTTCCAGTGGGTCCCTCCCCCAACCTTCTCTGAGCCTTCGGGGTCCTTGTGACCTGACCATTTAGCCCATGGTGTGCAAAAAAGTGCCGCTCAGAGGTAAAACAACCCAAATACCCTGGTTAGCATTATCAAAGGTTGGGATGGAGCATGGCTCCCTTGGATCCCCCCCCTCCGTCCCCCCATTCATTCGATCCGGCCCTTGACACATTAAGTCCCCATTAGTCGCAGAAGGGTTAAGCCTAACGGGATGTTTGTGTCGTTGGCCAATGGTTAGCATTCTTGACTACTGATATAAGTGGCCTAGATTCGACTCCGGATAAGGGAGTTATTTCCTACTAAGGTCTAGCTTTTCGTCAGCGATCTATGTTTCGTATTTCAATACTGACATGCTGCTGACCTATCTGGCGAGCAGCTGCAGGAAGAGTAATTTACTTAAATGAGTCACAAGAGACGGGACTGGAGAATGCCGAGAAAAAAATTTAAAGCCTTATCCCGTGGCCGAGTTGTTAGCGCGCTTGGCTACTGATCTACGGGATCTGGGTTCGAGCCCCGGGTAAGGCATGGATGTTCGTGTTTTTTTTCTGCTGAGGTCCTGCCATCCTCTCAGAGCTTCTACTCTGGCATATAAACGGACAGGCTCCTGCCAGACCTCTGTGGCAAACAGCTGCTTGAGGGGGTATTTATTTATTTTTTATTATGCGCATTATATACGATAAACAAGTATCTGATTTGGATAAACAACGACGTTGTTTACTGGCTTCATTTCCTTTTATCAGCAGACGGTTTGATTGATGACAGAATATCTCACCTTTAGAATTCTTTGCCCTAATTGTCAGTAGATATGATACAGGAAACATTTGTGCCAAAAGGGGGGGGGGTGAAGGGACATGAGAAATGGAACATGAAATTCCAAGGATGCGATCTGCTGATCTCGATTATAGGTCGTGGAGATCGTTGGACTAAACGCTCGATTATCTCTCCAAGCAAAAAAATATATTTGTTCATAAAAGAATTAAAGTTAATGGTTGTTGTTTTTCCCTCAGCTTATAATACATTGATGAAACGCAAATTAAAATAATTGAAAATTTACTTCTCAGTCCTCAGCATTTTCAATATTGTAATCTAAGGTCTCAGGATTCGAACTGTAACTATAGTGCCATTGACCTCGCTAATACACCGAGGGCTCAGTCGGTACAATAGTCGGCACAATAGGCTCAGTCGGTAGCGTGCCAGACTCGTAATCTACAGTTCCTAGGTTCGAATCCCAGTTGTGCTTGCGTTGATATTTATCTCCGCAAAACTCTTCTTCCTGCCCTCGCTCAATAGGTGACATTGTTGGGCTTGGAAAGGCCGCCGTCAGTCGGATGGGGCGTTAAACCATGGTCTTGTGCACGTTAAACAACACGCTACAATCTGTCTCCCAACAGCTGTGGGGCGGGGGTGGCTCAGTCGGTAGCGCGTCAGGCTCGTAATCTGTAGTTCCCAGGTTCGAGTCCCAGCTGGGTAAGCGTTGAGATTTATCTCCGCAAAATTCCCCGCCCTGCCCACGGTCAGTAGGGGACACCGATGGGCTTGGAAAGGCCGCCGTCCGTTGGATGGGATGTTAAGCCGTGGCCCCGTTAAATTAAGCCGTGGCTTAACGTCCCATCCACCTGTGCACGTTAAAGAACACGCTGGATGGCCTTGACGGGAGGCTACCATCTGTCTCCCAACAGCTGTTCCAGTGGGTCCCCTCCCCCAACCTTCTCTGAGCCTTCGGGGTCCATGTGACCTGGCCATTTAGCCCATGGTGTGCAAAAAAGTGCCGCTCAGAGATAAAACAACCCAACCCAACAACTTCTAAAATAAACATTTTATAGCAAAATCTTACCGAAGATAAATTATAGGTTTAAATTTAATCTACATCTTGATTTTTTCAACAACATTCGGTCAGTTTTTTAAGGGAATTATGAAAGTTTGAATATTTAAAAACCGCAATGTCAGTCCTAATTGAAATTTAAAAAAGCATATTTTTAAACCATCAAACAAAATAAGATAATTTTAATTTTGTGTAACTTACGATTGTTATTTACGTTCTCAATATTCCATAAATCTGTAAATACTGACTAAATATTTAAAAAAAAAATGAAGATTAAGATAGTCTTGATGTTTATTTTTATCTTCAGTAATATTTTTTCATAAGACTTATTTTAGAAGTTTTATGGAACATCGAATTCGGCTTCTCACTAACAATATCTCTCCAAACAATATATTATGGATATTAACTTTTTATCTAGACTGGGGACATACACTATGCACATTACAGAACACGCTGGATGACCTTAACGGGAGGCTACCATCTGTCTTCTAACAACTGTGTAGCTGGTATCCTCTGAATCATCGGGGTCCTTGTGACCTGGACATTTAGCCCATTGTGTTCCGAAAAAGTGCCGCTCAGACGTAAAGCAACTCAAATCATAATAGGGATCAAATCACTTACTTCTAACTAACGTATTCAGAAATTTCATCTGCTAATACGTAACATTAGTTTTTATTTTTAAAAATTAAAAGTTTCCTGAGAAGTTTTTGCATTTTGTTTTAAATAAAAGTAAAAGGATCTCTTTATTGTATGGTCACATTTCATGTAGAAATTCATTTATCAATTATTTGAAATTGTTGAATTAATTTTCAATATTGAATACTAATCATTAACCTCAAACAAACTCAATGAAAGCATCGTTCATTTTTTTTTTATCCTTCACAGAACAAAAGAGAGACAGACCTCACATGGCGTCCAGCACTAAAGCAAGCTCAGCATCAAACACACAACTCAAAATCCAATACTTCCGGGACTTTCCATTTCCAGGATTTAAAAGATATAGGAAAGAAACCGTCGAATCAGCTTTAGATTACGTCCCACGTGACGATGACATCATCATCGCGACCTATCCCAAGACAGGAACTAACTGGATCAAATACCTCGTGTGGGAGATCCTTAACAAAGGAGCCCCTTTACCATCTGTTGATGAACTCCACTACAAATTTGCTCCGTACATGGAACTAGCTGGGGCTTCTGCAGCACAAGGACTACCATCCCCTAAACTAATCCAGTTTCACCTACCTTACATGGGGCGGGGGTGGCTCAGTGGTAGCGCGCCAGGCTCGTAATCTGTAGTTCCCAGGTTCGAGTCCCAGCTGGGTCAGCGTTGAGATTTATCTCCGCAAAATTCCCCGCCCTCCCCACGGTCAGTAGGGGACACCGATGGGCTTGGAAAGGCCGCCGTCCGTCGGATGGGACGTTAAGCCGTGGCCCCGTGTGCGGGAGAGCCATACCCTGTGCACGTTAAAGAACACGCTGGATGGCCTTGACGGGAGGCTACCATCTGTCTCCCAACAGCTGTTCCAGTGGGTCCCCTCCCCCAACCTTCTCTGAGCCTTCGGGGTCCATGTGACCTGGCTATTTAGCCCATGGTGTGCAAAAAAGTTCCGCTCAGAGGTAAAAAAACCAACCACACTTTACAACCTGATACCGAAGAATCCCTCTGCCAAATACATCTATATGCTTCGTAATCCTAAAGATACTTTAGTCTCTTACTACCATTACACCCAAGAGATTGAGAACAGAGAGATCGACTTCAACTATTACTTTGAGCGTTTCATGGAAGGCAACGTGATGTTTGGAGATTACTTTGACCACGTGCTCTCCTGGTGTAACCATAGAGACGACCCGAACATACTTTTTCTGTCTTACGAACACTTGAAAGTGAATCCAAGGGGTGAACTTTTTACCATCGCCGAATTCGTCGGTGAGAAATACTTAAATAGTCTAAGAGAAGATGAGAAACTTGTGGAAACGATTCTGAGACAAACCTCGTTCGATTACATGAAGAAACTCTTAAATGATCCGCTTACAGATCAGAAAAAGATCGGTGGACATGCACTTGTGACGGAAAAGGATCCAGAATCTGCAGACACTAACAAGGAAACAGGAAGGATTGGTGACATATTTCGGAAAGGTATCATTGGAGACTGGAAAAATCTCCTCTCTCCGGAACAGGTGGAGAGGATTGATAGAAAAACCGAACAGAAACTTGGATCAATCATCCAGAAATTTTTCCAGACGTAATTGGTTTATTTATATGAATTTCCTTAATCTGACTAATAAAACTATATTTTTTTTTTTACTCTCTTTGTATGAATTTGTCAATAAATTTGAATTTGATTTACATTTAGAGCGGCTAATTTTACATCAGCCAGTCTAAAAAAACCAAACAGTTTTTTTTTTTGATGCAATGGGCCAGGTCACAAGGACTCCGAAAGCTCAGAGAAGGTTGGGTTGGATTGTTTACCTCTGACTTAGCACACAATGGGCTAAATGGCAAAATTACATGGACTCCGAGGGCTCAGAGAAAGTTAAGGGGAGAACCCACTAGACAGCTGTTGGGAGACAGATGGTAGCCTGCCATTAAGGCCACTCAGCGTGTTCTTTAATATGCACAGGGTATGGCTCTCTCGCACACGGGACCAGGGCTTAGCATCCCATCCGATAAACAGCAGCCTTCCCAAGTCCATCGGTGTCCTCTACTGACAAAGGGCAAGGAGGGTTCTTTTGCGGAGATAAATCTCAATGCTGCCCCAGGTGAGACTCGAACCTGGGAACTGCAGATTACGAGCCTGGTGCGTTATCTACCGAGTCAACTACAGCCACTTTCCATAACGGAGAAAGTGTCAAGAAGAGATTTTTCAAGGAGAAAGGTTACTCTAGAAAGAGAAGTTGTTTTTCGCGGGTTTCAGTTAATACAAATAAGGGGCGGGGGTGGCTCAGTCGGTAGCGCGCGAGGCTCGTAATCTATAGTACCCAGGTTCGAGTCCCAGCTGGATCAGCGTTGAGATTTATCTCCGCAAAATTCCCCGCCCTGCCCACGGTCAGTAGGGGACACCGATGGGCTTGGAAAGGCCGCCGTCCGTCGGATGGGACGTTAAGCCGTGGCCCCGTGTGCGGGAGAGCCATACCCTGTGCACATTAAAGAACACGCTGGATGGCCTTGACGGGAGGCTACCATCTGTCTCCCAACAGCTGTTCCAGTGGGTCCCCTCCCCCAACCTTCTCTGAGCCTTCGGGATCCATGTGACCTGGCCATTTAGCCCATGGTGTGCAAAAAAAGTGCCGCTCAGAGGTAAAACAACCCAACCCAATAATGATGTTCATATTCGTTGCCAAAAACGAGAAAAAGCCTACTTTAAAGAAATAATACTTAATGTACAAATTTAATAAATTTACTTTATAACGCATAATTTAATGTTTTACTGAAATATTCTACTTTTTTCGCCGTTAGGTTTCCAGTACGTAATGGATAAGGCAAGGGAAGAAGCAACAGAAATTCCTCTTCAATTCATCAGAGGCCTCTCTTTTAGAAGCACTCGTCTCTTCTTGAAGGCGAACATCGAATCGGCACTCGATTACAAACCACGTGACGATGACATCATCATCTGCACCTACCCGAAATGTGGTACTAACCTCATAACGTACCTCGTTTGGTTGATACTTAGTAAAATAACCCCTTTATCGTCCATTGATGAACTGCACTGCAAATTCGTACCCTTCTTGGACATGACAGGAACGTCTGCTTTAGAACATCTTCCTCCTCCTAGAGCACTGCATTATCATCTTCCTTATCATCTGATCCCAAAAAATCTTAAAGCTAAATACATATATTTATTCCGCAATCCGAAAGATGCCGTCGTGTCCTATTACTACTTCGTAAAAAAAACGGATAATCTTCAAATTTCTTTCGGCAATTTTTTTGATTTATTCCTGAAAGGGAAAGTAGGTTATGGCAATTATTTTGACCACGTTCTCTCTTGGTATGAGCACCGAGAAGATCCCAACATCTTCCTTCTTTCTTTCGAGCAACTTCAGTCAGATCGAAAGACTCAACTCTTCAGAATTGCCGAGTTTATAGGCCAGAAATATTTCGACATGTTAAAGGAAGACGAAGCATTAGTCGAGACCATTCTTCAAATGACCGATTTTAACACCATGAAGAGAGATCTGTTTGGGGATGTTTCTGTTACCGAAAAAATGATGGGAAGAAGCATTTTAGAAGAAGATAAAGATTCACTTGAAGTATCGAAGTTAAAACACATTCCCTATCTTCGGAAAGGAATTGTGGGTGACTGGAAAAACCACCTGACTCCTGAACAGAATGAAAGGATCGAAATGATCATCGCAGAGAAATTGAATGGAACAGAAATCGCTGACTTCTGGGCTTTCAAGGAACCAAACTGTAATTAGGTTTCAAAATAAATTGAAAGTACTGAATTAATAGAGTTAATCAGAATTCTGACCAAACGACACCTAATTTTTACAATATCCACAAGAAATTGAACTTTACAATGTAAGGGAAAAATTATTAATAAATGATTTTGTTCACTTGTTGTTAAAGTTTTAAATTATTTTTAAAAAAATGTTTAAATACTTTTAATCATATTTAAAAATGTTTAAATTATTTATCCCAGAAAACATTTCTAAATTTGTTGAATGCACGAAGATCTTTGCTGTGCATCGTTGACAAATATTAAGACCTATTTTCAGTCGCTAAATGGGGGCGGGGGTGGCTCAGTCGGTAGCGCGCCAGGCTCGTAATCTGTAATTCCCAGGTTTGAGTCCCAGCTGGGTCAGCGTTGAGATTTATCTCCGTAAAATTCCTCGCCCTTCCCACGGTCAGTAGGGGACACCGATGGGCTTGGAAAGGCCGTCGGATGGGACGTTAAGCCGTGGCCCCGTGTGCGGGAGAGACATACCCTGTGCACGTTAAAGAACACGCTGGATGGCCTTGACGGGAGGCTACCATCTGTCTCCCAACAGCTGTTCCAGTGGGTCCCCTCCCCCAACCTTCTCTGAGCCTTCGGGGTCCATGTGACCTGGCCATTTAGCCCATGGTGTGCAAAAAAGTGCCGCTCAGAAGTAAAACAACCCAACTCTAAATACTAAAAGAATTGGGGAATTGAAATACCCAAATCAAAAAAGCAGACAATTCAATGCTAAAAGCCAAAAGGTGAAGTCGAATCAATGCCTTTACAACAATTCCGTCACTAAACAGAGTCACTTTTTTGCTAATCTCACTCTGAATTTAAGACGTATATTGAACTTTTCTGGATCTTTTGCCTACTTGTATACGTAAATTTATCAGCTGGCGTAAAGTGAGAGATTGGATTGGGTTGTTTCCCCTCTGAGAGGCACTTTTTTGCACACCATGGGCTAAATGGCTACGTCAACCCCGAAGGCTCAGAGAAGGTTGGGGGAGGGGACCCACTAGAACAGCTGTTGGGAGACAGATGGTAGTCTCCCGTCAAGGCCATCCAGCGTGTTCTTTAATGTGCACAGGGTATGGCTCTCCCGCACACGGGTCCACGGCTTAACGTCCCATCAGACGGACGGCGGCCTTTCCAAGCCCATCGGTGTCCCCTACTGACCGTGGGCAGGGCGGGAATTCTGCGGAGATAAATCTCAACGCTGACCCAGCTGGGACTCGAACCTGTGAACTACATATTACGAGCCTGCCACGCTACCGACTGAGCCACCCCCGCCCCATAAAATGAGAGAACTTTAATACAAATATAGGAGGATAAAATCGCAAGACCTCAAGCCTTCTCTAAGGTTTGAAATATATCCCCAACACTTAAATTCACAATCAATCACAGCTTCAGAGCCATCTTCGCGCATACCCTTTTTTTTTTTATCCACGTACATATGTTATCAGCAAACCAAAGTTAACAAAGGTTCATTTCTTATCAATGTCTCACTCGTTTTCCATTGTCATTGTACGAATAGTTGTTTAATAACATAGCTATAGGCTTTACCTCTGCGACAGATCGGGTGTATTATCTCCCACTTCCAAATGCAGATAGAGTGCTATCCTTACGCGCTATATTTGGACTTATCTTTTTATTTTCCATTTAAAAGATATATAATTCCCGATCACTACCGAAGGCCTGAAAACAGTAAAGATTGCTGAAGATTCAAGACTCTGAAATATTTAATAAGAAACTCATTTGCAACTATTCTTCAAAGCATTTGCGAAAGATCATAACTACGAGACAAGCACAACAGCTGAAATATAAATTTCAACTGGAAAATATTGTTCCTTCATAATTTTATTGCATTCCTCCTGAAAGTAAGTGCTGCTATTAATATTTTCTCTCATTATCCACGTGATCGAGAATGGGAATTAGCTCAGGCATGGGTTCATTCAGCAGGTAACGCTCCAGGCTTGTAATCTACAGGACCTAGGTTCGAGTCCCAGCTGGGTGGGGCGGGGGTGACTCAGTAGGTAGCGCGCCAGGCTCGTAATCTGTACTTCCCAGGTTCGAGTCCCAACTGGGTCAGTGTTGAGATTTATCTCCGCAAAATTTCCCGCCCTGCCCACGGTCAGTAGGGGACACCGATGGGCTTGGAAAGGCCGCCGTCCGTCGGATGGGACGTTAAGCCGTGGCCCCGTGTGCGGGAGAGCCATACCCTGTGCACGTTAAAGAACACACTGGATGGCCTTGACGGGAGGCTACCATCTGTCTCTCAACAGCTGTTCTAGTGGGTCCCTTCTCCCAACCTTCTCTGAGCTTTCGGGGTCCATGTGACCTGGACATTTAGCCCATGGTGTGCAAAAAAGTGCCGCTCAGAAGTAAAACAACCCAAACCCAGCTGGGTCAGCGTTGAGATTTATCTTCGCAAAACTCCCCGCCCTACCCACGGTCAGTAAGGAGCATCGATGGGCTTGGAAAGGCCGTCATCCATGAGATGGGAAGTTAAGCCTTACCACCTAGGGTAGGATAGCTATATAATGTGGACATTAAAGAGCACGCTGGATGGCTTTGACGGGACCCATATATCTCCTATCCAGTTGGTCCGCTACCCGATATGGTGGTACCCAAGCCTTCTATAAGGTTTGAGGTCCTTGACCTGGCTATTTGGCTCATTTTGTATAAAAAAAAGTACCACTCAGAGGTTGGGTTGGGTTGTTTTACCTCTGAGCAGCAATTTTTTGCACACCATGGGCTAAATGGCCAGGTCACATGGACCCCTAAGGTTCAGAGAAGGTTGGGGGTGGAGACCCACTGGAACAGCTATTGGGAGACAGATGGTAGCCTCCCGTCAAGGCCATCCAGCGTGTTCTTTAACGTTGGGTTGTTTTACCTCTGAGCGGCACTTTTTTGCACACCATGGGCTAAATGGCCAGGTCACATGGACCCCAAAGGCTCAGAGAAGGTTGGGGGAGGAGACCCACTGGAACAGCTGTTGGGAGACAGATGGTAGCCTCCCGTCAAGGCCATCCAGCGTGTTCTTTAACGTACACAGGGTATGACTCTCCCGGACACGGGGCCACGGCTTAACGTCCCATCTCATGGATGGCGGCCTTTCCAAGCTTATCGGTGTCCCCTACTGACCGTGGGAAGGGCGGAGAATTTTGCGGAGATAAATCTCAACGCTGACCCAGCTGGGACTCGAACCTGGGAACTACAGATTACGAGCCTGGCGCGCTACCGACTGAGCCCCCCCCCCCCCGCCCCCCACTCAGAGGTAAAACAACCCAAAGCTCAGTCGATAGCGCTGCAGCTTTGATTTAAGGAAGTCATACCATCTACCTCCTCCTGTCCAGTGGGCATCCTTCCCCCAAATCTTCTCTAAGGTTTGAGGTCCTTATGACCTGTCCATTTAGTACATTGTATACAAAGTAAGTGCCGCTGCCAGGTGAAAATAACACAATCCGTCACCCACCCTACCTCTCTGTTGGTTTTACAACATCAGTAAAGCCACTCCCTAGAGAAAGTGAACTAATGTCTACGTTCATTCGCTTCGAAACAAATCCCATGGGGTTGTTTTACCTCTGAGCGACACTTTTTTGCATACTAGGGCTAAATGTCTAGGTCACAAAGATCCTCAGGATTTAGGGAAGGTTGAGCTAGGGGAGCCATTGCGAGCGGTATTAGAATACACTTTAAATCTCTCGTCAAGGTCATCCAACGTGTTCTTTAACGTGCACAGGGTATGGCTCTCTCGCACACGAGACCACGGCTTAACGTCCCATCGACAAACGGCGGCCTTTCCAAACCCGTCTATGTCCCCGACTTACGGAGGGCCGGACGGGAAGTTTTCCAGAGATAAATCTCAGCAGTGGCCCGACTGGGACTCGAATCTTGAAGCTGTAGAATACAAGCCTGGTGCGCTGCCGACTGAGTCACTGCATCATATTATTGCTTGAGCAAGAATCTTTGCTTTAACATACACTATTTTACTAAAAGTAAAATTACCGATAGAATAACAAAATTGTTCGGAAGTCCAATGTAAATGGAAAGTCACATTTTAAAACTCTTTAACTTTAAAAAGAAACTGTTACAGAAACACGTCTCTGGAGATAAATTGAAAATCTCACTGTAATCTCTTTAAATCTCGATTTTTAATAATACATTGTTAAATAAAAGTTTCCATCGTAAGTTATATAAATGAGAAGCTGACGTCAAAGCTCTATAACTTCTAAAATCAGTTTTTTTGTTTTGAAAAATGTGATTGCAGATAAAGATCTCAATCAAATAAATCAATATCTCGATTGTGATGTTGCTTCTTCGTTTGTTTGTCTATTGGGACCACTTAGGAATGTCCCCTCGGTTCGATCGCAATACGCGACAGGTGAGAGTCTTTCAGAACAAAAATAAAAGATTTTATCACAATTGCAGGGACTCAATACTGAGGCTCCTCCCCAATAAATTGGTTCAACTTCAGCCTTTACTTAAAAATAACAATTATTTATTGAACCTTCCAAACATGCTTGATAGACAAAGACATATGCTCAATTACATAGCATTACAACAACAGCTTACTATGCCTGTTCAGCTACATTCACAGAGCCAAATGCCGTTATTTCCAGTCGGCATTTACCAGCTTTACAATTTTAAGTCTTCACACGTTCGTCCCTTGACTGCTCTCTCCTCCTCCTGTTGTTGCCAAACCTTTCTCTCTCCACCTCGACCATCTGGGAAGTCCGCTAGCCTCCGGGTTAGGAGTCACTTGTCAGCGGACGCTAGCCGTTCCCCGGACACTGCTACTTCAATTAACTCTCCAGATGCCGGGACAGAGGGCCTCCCACGTAGCATATGCCTTTTTGGTAAAATCCATAATATACAAAACTCGACAAAAAAAAATATTTAAAAAGGCCTTTAGCCTGACATCGATTTTCAACAATATTCGTTCAGTATTTAATGAGTCATGTAAGTTTGAATATTCAGCGATAACAATGCCAGCCACAAAAATTGACTTCAGAAGTTAATTAAAACTTAGTAATAAGTATTGTATCAAAGTGGTTAATAAAATAAGTTTGTATTTTAGAACTTTGTGTAAATAATTCTTTCACTATTCTTCGATTTTGTATAAGTTTCTTAAGACTGGCATTAATCTGGTGAACTACTAACTGGGCTAACCCTTGTCCCATTATTTCTAGGATATCAGTGAATGTTATTTAAGATATATGGTTGGGTTGGGTTGAGCGACACTTTTTTACCAGCCATGTGCTAAATGGCCAGGTCACATGGACCCCGAAGGCTCAGAGATAGTTGGTGGAGGGGACCCACTGGAACAGCTCTTGGGAGACAGATGATAGCCTCCCGTCAAGGCCATCCAGTGCGATCTTTAACGTGAGCAAGGTGTGGCACTTCCACACACGGTGCCACGGCTTAATGTCCCATGCGACGGACGACAGTCTTTCCAAGCCCATCGGTGTCCCCTACTGATCGTGAGCAGGGCGGAAGATATATGGCAAAATGATAAGTTTCCAGATAAATCCACCAGATAGCTGATAGCCTGTCAAAAGCAGCCAGAGTGGTCTTCAACGTACATAGGTATGCCTATCTTAGACACAGGGCCATGGCTTAACGTCCCATCCAACGGACGGTAACGTTTTTAACTCCAAACATTATATGGTCATGAACAACATGCTTGCGAATGATCTAAATGCAAACGAGTTAGTAGATTTCTATATTGTTACAAAATTATTTAAACCAATTACTAAAAGATATTTTAGAAACCAAACGTTAAAAGAATATTATTGTATTTCTCCGCAACCAGGTAAAAGATCATGACAGCAGTGGAACAAGCGTCTACGTCATGGAAGCCCATGACAGCAGTGGAACAAGCGTCTACGTCATGGAAGCCCATGACAGCAGTGGAACAAGCGTCTACGTCATGGAAGCCCATGACAGCAGTGGAAAAAGCATCTACGTCATGGAAGCCCATGACAGCAGTGGAACAAGCGTCTACGTCATGGAAGCCCATGACAGCAGTGGAACAAGTGCCTACATCATGGAAGCCCATGACAGCAGTGGAACAAGGGTCTACGTCATGGAAGCCCATGACAGCAGTGGAACAAGCGTCTACATCATGGAAGCCCATGACAGCAGTGGAACAAGCATCTACACCATGGAAGCCCATGACAGCAGTGGAACAAGTGTCTACATCATGGAAGCCCATGACAGCAGTGGAACAAGCGTCTACATCATGGAAGCCCATGACAGCAATGGAACAAGCGTCTACATCATGGAAGCCCATGACAGCAGTGGAACAAGCGTCTACAGCGTGGAAGCCCGACTTCAAAGTTCAATTCATTCGAGGGTTTCCCTTCCCAAAGACTCCGATGTTCCCAAAGGAGAGTATCGAATCGGCGCTGAATTACGTGCCACGTGATGACGACATCATCATCTCTACCTATCCCAAGACGGGAACCAATTGGGTGAAATATATCGTCTGGGAGATCCTCAACAAAGGGGCTCCTCTTCCGTCAACCTATGAGCTACATTTCCGAGTAGCGCCTGCTATGGAAGCTACCGGAGCAGCTGTAGCCGAATCTCTGCCTCCTCCTAGACTCATCCAGTTCCATCTTCCTTATCATCTGATACCCAAGAATCCCATGTGCAAGTACATCTACGTCGTTAGAAATCCTAAAGATACTCTCGTGTCTTATTACCATTACGTTCAAGAAGCTGACCAAATGGAGATTTCTTTCGATGATTACTTTGAGAGTTTCATGACTGGCAGCGTGACTTTTGGGGATTATTTCGATCACGTGCTCTCGTGGTATCGTCATAGGTACGATCCGAATCTTCTATTCGTTTCCTACGAACGACTGAAAGCAGATCCACGTGGTGAATTGTTCAAAATCGCCGACTTCCTCGGTGAAGAATATTCGCACCTGATGAAAAGAGACGAATCCCTCGTGTCCACGATTCTCGAGCAAACCAGTTTTAAGTTCATGAAGAAAGAGTTGGATAAATCGGCTGTCGTCAAGGGAACGAACTTAGGCAGTATGAGCATCAGCAAAGAGGAAACGTTTCGCAAAGAAGCAATTCCAAATTTCTTCCGGAAAGGGATCACAGGGGATTGGAGAAGCCATTTCTCAAGAGAACAGAATGAGAGGTTTGAAAAAAGAATAGCTGAGAAATTAAATGGGACAGATGTCGCTAAATTGTGGACTTTGTGAAGGAAAGCTATTCCTCAACCCTCCCCTCAGAATGAAAGGTTTGGGAAAAAAAATAGCTGAGAATTTAGAAGGGACAGATGTTGCTAAATTGTGAACTTTCTGAAGGAGAGCTATTCGTTCGAACTCTCCATCTCGTCGTAAGTGCAAGAAAGGGAAAAAAAAGGAAAGGACACACTTGAAGGAGAAATCCAAAAACAAATTATTCGCCATGCCAATCCTAACTAGCTATAAACACATATATTCTACTATCAAAAATTTTGGCGGGGCGGTGGTGGCTCAGTCGGAAGTGCGCCAGGCCGTAACCATCGAGACTCAAGGCCTTTTCACAAGGCCAACTAGAAAGACAGGCCATGACACTGAGGCGATCCTCAACCGTCACGTGATCAACTTAGTCCGGTAGCTGCAAACGCCACTCGATTCGTTTGCACATTACCTTGTATCTCGTTTTTGCGATTTTATTTCGCTTTTTTTCGTATCGTTAAATCACATGAAAAATTCCTTGTGTAGAATAAATAATGGCTGTATTCTTTTTCCACTTTTTTATTTAGCCTTTTATATAAGCGAATTTAAATTTGATAGTTAATTTGAAACTAGCTGATTTTTACAAGAAACCTATTTTTTTTCTTTCTTCATACCCCATTTTATCTAATTTGTGATAATTCTTAAAATACCAGCAGTTTCCTTAAAAAAAATTAAAGGCATAATATTATAGTGTTTAGAATAAAGAGCAAAATCAGAAAACCAGAGGTGTATTTAAACGGGTGGTTTGGGATATGTATATACAAATATATATAATTTTTAAATTCTTTTTTTTAAAACATGTAACAACTGCAAGGCATTGATTCAGAATACACCACTGGTTTTCATTTACTTACCAGTTGCTGCGGTATCCTTAATATTTACTTATTGAGTACATTTTTTTAATCTTTTGGAAAAGAAATCGCCCGACTCAAATATATTTTAAAAAATATATACTTTCAGTGGTCACTTATTAGATAAATTTCCTTGATATGCAAGCAGTAATCGAGATTTTACAGTGCAATAACTTCTTAAAATTATTAAGGAAAATTATGACAGTAGCTACGTTGCACGTTTGGTATTTAATTATGGAATATTTAATAACAGTTATTCCACTTTATATAACTGCTGTCGCGTAAACAGGTTGAAATGGAAGCAATAACCGGTACATTAAACTTTAGTAAGATAAATACTGTGAAAAGTATGAATACATTTTAGTAGTTCACATACTAATTTCCATCAATTTTGAACGAGCTAAGTTAAATATTTCTACCTTCATAACTATTTAAATACTGAACCTCATATTTCTAAAAACCTAGATTTAATGGTTTATTTTCAATTGCATTTTCCTATGAAAAGCACAATGAAAAAATTGCTGTGCCCTATTGACAGGAGTGTACATAATAAAGTGACTGCTTAGCACTTCTGATTGCCACATTTAATAGGACAGTTTAATTAACAGAAACAGCATATTTGATAGGAATGAACATATTTTTCATCTTTATTTGATGTAGTTTACAACAAATTATTTTCAGTGCAAACATGGGCAAAATGTCCCTGAGACAACATAATGCAAATACAGTGAGGAATATACAGATTTGAATTAAACTTGTACTGTATTCAGCAGTAATATTTTAGAATATGATACAGCAAATTACAAAACTCATAAAAAATTAAGATTTTCTGCATATTGATTTTAACAATATACTAGTGTATATCACAGCTTTGGAATATATTTAAGTAAATATTTCACTACACTTTTTTTTGTTTCTTTTCAACTCATAAAAGATGCCCAATGAAGATGTGACAAGAAATATATTAGATCATGTAATATCAGTTCATTATAAAACATTTATCCAGTAAATTGATTTTAATGAAAATTATGTATCTCTTCCTAAAAGACTCATACATAATCTAGAACATGAAAGATATCCTAAAATTCATTAATTTTGCACTCGCATAACACATCACAGCTTCTGAAAGAACATAATATACTGCAAAAGTAATTTTCAGACACTAAATTTTGCCAACATTCTTGGCACTCAATAAATTTGTTTAAATTTCTTACCGAATTTCTAATGATAATAAACAACATAAGCAACTCAAAAGCAAACACTTGACTAGGTTGACATTATTTTTAAAGTCATATTTATGAAGTTACAAAATTTTATTAACTGATCAGTCATTTAATATTGAAAAGGATCAATACAACCTAATTCTCATGAACCATCTGAAATAAGCAATATATAATATAGATAATATTTCTTCAAACAGAATGTCAGTAAAAGGATGATTATTTTATTTAGAGCAAATAATGGGTGTTGCAAACTGATGACTAGTCAGATTGAACACCTATATCTAAGAGATAATGTTGAACCCAAAAAAAATAACTTGTTGGTTACAACAGTTTAAAACGGTATAAAAATTAGTGTCATTTTTCCTTCACAGAATATTGGTAAAATTCAGCTTTCATAACTCTTTAAAAAGGTATATTAAAGGTTCTAAAGGTTATGTATTTTCAGGTGAATAGGAGAAAATGAATTAAAGAGAATACGAATTTTACATCTTTCAAATACATGTATGAGCCTGAAGCATAACAATGGGAGAACACATTAGTTAATCATGCATAATTTATTTACTGCATAGGCTCAGGTAATAAATATGTTAAGACAGAGAATATTGCTGTTTGCAAAGTCAAAATTAATAGATTATTGTAAATGGCATATTAAGTTCAAGGTACAAAAATTGCCAAATGATATAATTTTTTTTAAGTGACTTGACTAAGGAATTCAAACCTGGGAACTGGATACCAATATGCAACAGATAATATTGAATCCACAACCAACTTTTTTCTTCTTTATAATTATAGAAATGTATTATGTGCTCATATATATCAACATATATTATATTTCTCTTCGAAAATCTCTAGCTAGCAGTCACAGCCAGATAAAGCAAGCATTATATATTCCTATATATAATACTGTTAAATTACAGTCCATAAATACTCTCAACCTCATAGAGCTGTATTGTCGTGTGAAAATCCAGTAAAACTCTTGGTGGCACAATGGCAAGTGTGGCTCAGTTGGTAGAATGCCAGATTCATAATCTGCTGTTTCCAGGTTTGAATCCCATCTGGGATCTTATCTGTCAATAGGGGACACTGATGGGTTTGGAAAAGACACCATCTATAGAATGAGACATTAAGCCATGGGCCCCATACCCTGTGTATGTTAAAGAACACTCTGGATAGCCTTGATGGGAGGCTACCACCTCTCCAGTGTGCTGCCTCCCCTAAACTATCAGCCCTTGGGAACTGTCCATTTAGCCCATTGTATGAAAGGAAGTGCCATTCAGAGGTTAATAAAAAACAACTGGTAGACACATAGTATTCTAATATAGTACATGGCCGAGTGGTTAGCGCACTTGGCTACTGATCTAAGGGTCCTGGGTTCGAGCCCCGGGTAAGGCATGGCTGTTTGTGTCGTTTTTATGCCGAGGTCCTGCCGTCCTCTCAGACCTTCTACTATGGCATATAAACTGACAGGCTCCTGTCAGACCTTTGTGGCAAGCAGCTGCTTGAGGGGGTATTTTTTTTGTATTTTGTGTTGCATTAGATTTTTTTATAAACCTTTAGAATGATTTTGTAAATAAAACTGTAATTTTCATTAGGTAATGGTTATAAACTGAAAGTCCACTCTCACTACAAGTATTCAGCAATATAAATTAATATCTGATTAATTAAATTTTAATGTTTCCATACTATTTTTGAATTTAAGCTTTAATGACATTATCTGCTATTCCATGGACATAAAAACAACATGAAAATATTTTTTTTTTCCATAGAATAACCAAAAATTAAAGGGTTTTAAATTTAGAAGAAATTCATTAAATTAGAAAGAAAAATAACTGGTTTTGGGTTCAACAATATCTTTTGCATATTGGATTTCAATCTGACTAAGCCATTAATAGTAACATTCATTATCTGATCTACATAAAATAATAAATAATCATCCTTTTATTGACATTTTCAATTTCAAAAATTGTGATCGACATGATATACTCTAAAGACGGATAAAACCTGTTCCTATGGATACATAGTTACTCTACCTAGATATATGAAATATATATATTATGAATAAGAATACAAGTACAAATTTTGCAGTTCAAACAAGTGCTGATAGCATATTTATGTCTAAACTACTTTTCCCTTCAACGTATAAAACTTATTAGCTCAAAAACAAAAAAGATTGCCAAGAGAATTGTTTGTGCAAAGAATATCAAACATGGACTCGACAATTTTTGTGGGCAACGACAAATATCTGGTTTGCCCCTTAAAAATAAAAAAGTACCCCCTCAAGCAACTGCTTGCCACATAGGTCTGACAGGAGCCTGTCAGTTTACATGCCATAGTAGAAGGTCTGAGCAGATGGCAGGACCTCAGCAGAAAAACAACATGCACATCCATGCCTTACCCGGGGCTCGAACCCAGTTTATGAAATGAAAAATGCTAGCATTCAGTAATTAACCTGATCATCCACACATTTATAGCAATTTGCAAAAGTATTAAATATGAGTAGTTAAAATATCAAATAATTCATGCTCTCAACTTCAAAACTAGGCCAAACAAATTGTATTGTGTTTGTGATCAAAGGAACATGAATTGAAGTCCCAGGTAAGGCATGGATGTTTGTATTGCACCTTTCTGCTGAGATCACACCTTCCTCTCAGACCTCTAAGGCATATTACACTGGCAGGCTCCTGTCAGACCTCTGTGGGAAGCAGTTGTTTGAGGAGGTATTTATATTTTTCATGTAAAACATTTGCATCAATAAAGTCGAAAAAAAAATTCAGTTAATTAGTTTTCCAATGCCATTCGCTGCGCTGGGGCTCTTGTTTAGGAATAGTAAAAGTTGAGGTATGTTGTTCTCCATCATAGTTGGACCGGCATCCAGCAACACTACAGTGTCTAGGCATGATTTCCTCACCTATGAATTGCAAGGGACCAGTAAATTATTCTATTCACATTCCTCTTTACGTCAAAAAAGTACTGAGCAACTTACAACATAAATGTGGTTTTCATTCTTTGATGAATAAAATATGAATATTACTACAAATCATTGACTAATTATCTTAATAGTCATGGTATGTAAGAGAATTAAAAGTCTGTAGCTCTATATAATGATTGAAATTCTTGTTAATGATAAAAATTTGGGAACAAATGTAATACATAATCTTAATATTTAATAGTTATGGTATGCAAGAGAATGGAAAGTGTGCAGCTCTATGTAATAAGTGAATTTTTTTAGTGATAAAAATTTGTGAATTAATGTAATACGTTGTACATTTTGCAGGTCTCATATGGTGTTATTCACAGAAACAAAAAAAACCCATAGTTATCAAACGAATAAAAACAACACAAGCATCATTTATTAACTGCACTGCACAAGTAACATTTCTGTTCATACTACTTTATCAGTGCTGTTAAAGTAGTCAAAATCATTTTCAATTAGAAACAAGTCAGTTATGAATTTGGTCAATATTATTAACTCATGTACCAGGCAGGAAATTTACTAAGTCTGAACATTTAAAAAAAAGCTTGTCAGCAGGAATTAAAAATCATGATTGATCAATTGTTTATTAAACAGAACATTCTATCACTCTATAGCAAAGCTTTGTTTATATGATTCGAAAAACAGATATATTAATTGGCTATTCCCCTAATAATCTAATGAAGGCCACAGAAAAATTCAATATTGATTTCTCAGACAATAATTAGTATGGTGACTATAAAATACCTCTAAGGTGATACAGCAAGATAGGTAAATATAGGGCCATATCATAGCTGTATCAGAAAACTCTGTGCAAAAGAGAAATGATTTACTCAAGAGATCTGGTAGCTACTCTCAAAGCAAAATCACGTAACAAAATGTTACTTAAGTTTTAAAAAGCAATTGCTCATTTCTCAACTCATATAATAATTGTGTAACACATTAGTAATATTTATGTATAATTGCACTGCCACTTTAAAATGTGAGTTTTACCAGAGCATTAAAAAAACTGTAATTTGATAAACCAGTGATAAGAGGCATGAGTTTAATAGCAAAATATCATGGATAAATTAAAATATGCTGTTATTAGCAATGAAAGAATAAGTTTTTGCAATTTCTGCATTTAAAATATTGTCAATTAATACCAGAGGTCCCTATGCTCAGATCAGATTTTATGATCATATCTATGCAAGTAATATATATAAAAGTTACTGAACAGTTGTGTTTAGTATTCACAAATATTACATTTGATTATTGATAGCATTTCATATCACAACTGTGCTATTTCGATGGCACTATTCAAATATAAAAATTTAAAGGACATTAAGTTCTGCTCTGAAATAATTCTAAAAGTTAATTTCAGCAAAGGAATCTACGACGTTACCTGTTAATTTAAAGCATATATTAGAAAAAATAGTTTTTACTCTACAAAACATTGGAAAATTTATTTGCAGTTTAATACTTAAAAAAATAAATCAGGGGATTCAAAAATAACTATTGTAGCGGTTCATATTTCGATACGGACAATTTCAATTTTTCACTCTATAAAAAAATTACGTATATTACTAAGTTTAATTCCTTCAATTTTTTCAATCAAAACAGCGATAAGTTATATAAGGGCAGCCAAAAAAGTTTCTAACTTAATGAAAGACCATCTCATTCAACACACCATCATTCAACACGTTGAAACTAGGCCTAAGAGAGCAATGCACTCAAAACACTTTTCAAGCACTAAATAATTACCTTTATCAAACCACTAACTACAGGAAATATTTCATGCTACAAATAATAATAATGAGAAATGCTTACCTCTTTGGGGTAATCCAAATGTAGTTTGAAGAAAAACACTATTGCAGTCCCATTTCCACAATGAACGAAGCAAGCGACTGTATCATGCACCTCGGACTAAGTTGATCACGTGATATTCCAGTGTCATGGCCTGTCTTTCGCGTGGGCCTCGCCTTTTCACTGGTGACGTCACACGTTCTGACGTCAGCATTCGTCGATCTAGCATCTTGACACCCCGTAGCTGCTTGTGTGTTTGCTGGCGGGATTATTATCTTTAATTATTATCTGGTGTTCAACAAATGTATTTTGAAACAATTTTGCAAAATAAAAAATGATTGTTTGTTAGAGAATTTAGGAAATGAGAAAAAATGTCTTAGTGCCAAAAAGAGAAAGTTGTCTACCCTCAATAAATAGTATCCCCAGAATTAACTGTTGACTTTGATATTAATAGTTTTGTGACAAACAGTTTTTCTGGCATGTGGGATTTGAACCATATCTCTCCAGGTATATGCCACAGTGTTCTAAGGCCATTAAACTAATAAGTTCTATTAGTGGAAAAAAGGCAGAGTCTGTTAGTTTAGTGGTCTTACACCACTGGCTTATACCTGGAAAGACGTATGCCTAAATGATTTAATCTTTCTTTACCAGGCTGCATAGAATTATACTTTTAATAATTGAAGATTGATTAGAGACTATTTTCTTTACATTTGTGAGGTTAGTTGAACGATATATTATCAAATCTTAAGTCATAAATTTACAGGTAGTTTTGTAAACCAAAATGTGTATGTGCTTGCAGTAAATTGTAGTTTTTAAAGTTTAGATGCACCTTTCCTGCTAGTTTTTGAATATGTATTCCATCGGAAGGTTGTATCCATGTCCAAATATTATTCAAATTTAATGAGAGTTCAGAAAAAAATACAGCTCAATATTCCTATTAATTCAGTCTAATCACTAAGAAAAAGTATTGAAATTAAATCATAACTAACTGAAATTGTTACAGCTAAAGCTATTACAGTATATCATTAATTTTTAGTTCACATTTGCCAATAAAATTGTTCTGAAAAATTTTTGTGTTTTTTTTTCTCTTTTTAATAAAACACACTAGTTTTCCATAACAATTTATATGTCACGATTATATTATTAATGGTACAAACAATTGGATCAGTTATTGACAGCATTTATCGCGAAAAATATGTGAAGGAAATGATTTTATTTTTGTTAATATACAACCGAGTAATTATTTGCATTTAACTTTATTTTTAAGCATATTGTGTCATTGTAATTATACGTACAACCGATTATGACGCTCCTAGTAATTTATATGTCGTTCTACATGTTCAGAGAACGTTAAACGACGATTACTCTGCATTTTCAGTCATCAATTTAGCACAATTACAAATAAAGATCTATTTTAGTTTCGTCTTCCCCATTTTAAGGTTTGCCATAGAAATATTACTCTAATGTACATATATACCATATAATAATACCATGTCAATCAGTTTTTGAGCACAGTGCTACACAAAAATGCCCTCCCGATCTTACAAAAAAAAGCAAATGCTCGATTTGCTACGATAGAACTACGTGCGCAGGATGCACTGTGGATCCACAAGATGTGACGTCAGTTTAGACTGCAAAGGCTGCGTGGAAGGCCATTAGTCTCGAAGGTTACGGCCAGGCTCGTAATCTGTAATTCCCAGGTTCGAGTCCCAGATGGGTCAGCGTTCAGATTTATCTCCGCAAAATTCCCCTCCCTTCCCACGGTCAGTAGGGGACACCGATGGGCTTGGAAAGGCTGCCGTCCGTCGGATGGGACGTTAAGTCGTGGCCCCGTGTGCGGGAGAGCCATGCGGTGCACGTTAAAGAACACGATGGATGGCCTTGACGGGAGGTTACCATCGGTCTCCCAACAGCTGTTCCAGTGGGTCCCCTTCCTCAACTATCTCTGAGTCTTCGGGGTCCTTGTGACCTGGCCATTTAGCCCATGGTGAGTGCAAAAAAGTACCGCTGAGAGGTAAAACAACCCAAAAATTTTGGAGCACTTCTTCATTTTGTGAATGAAACTCCGCATTCCTAGATTCCTAGTTTTGAAACTTTTTTATCGAAAACTTCAATTGGAGATAAATTCAATCTTTTAAATCTCTCTGAAACTCGATTTTCAACCATTTTCGTTCCAAGAATTATCGGAACTGGACATTTAATAGCTGCTATTGTTATGCTCGTTCTAAACCCTTTTCCACGAAACTGGCGGAAATTGAAATAAACCACTAAAATTGAGTGTCTGATTTCTGTGGATAGAGCGTTTCAAACGTAATCTGCAATTTCCATGGTTTAGAGACAGCATTGAAATTCATCGCTGCTAACTCCAGTTCGACCCTCAATGAATTTGTGTACAGTAATAAATTAATCACAGAAAACCATCCCGTAGACAAGAAATATGGGTGAACTTGACGAGATGCTATCATGTCTCGTAACAGCTGTTCAGTGGGTTCTTGTACCCCAACCTTCTCTGATTACTAGGGGTCCTTGAGACGTGGACATTTAACCCATTGTAAGCAAAGAAATGCCTCTCAGAGGTAAAACAACCCAAGAAAATGCCCCACTGGCAACATCACAGAATCGCTCCTCTTGTGCAAGCACCCAAGACAAAGCCCAACTGGCAACATCACAGAATCGCTCCTCTTGTGCAACCACCCAAGACAAAGCCCAAATGGCAACATCACAGAATCGCTCCTCTTGTGCAACAACCCAAGACAAAGCCCCACTGGCAACATCACAGAATCGCTCCTCTTGTGCAACAACCGAAGACAAAGCCCACTGGCAACATCACAGAATCGCTCCCCTTATGCAACCACCCAAGACAAAGCCCCACTGGCAACATCACAGAATCGCTCCACTTGTGCAACAACCCAAGACAAAGCCCCACTGGCAACATCACAGAATTGCTCCTCTTGTGCAACCACCCAAGACAAAGCCCCACTGGCAACATCACAGAATCGCTCCTCTTGTGCAACAACCGAAGACAAAGCCCACTGGCAACATCACAGAATCGCTCCTCTTGTGCAACCACCCAAGACAAAGCCCAAATGGGAACATCACAGAATCGCTCCTCTTGTGCAACATCCGAAGACAAAGCCCACTGGCAACATCACAGAATCGCTCCCCTTGTGCAACCACCCAAAACAAAGCCCACTGGCAACATCACAGAATCGCTCCGCTTGTGCAACAACCGAAGACAAAGCCCACTGACAACATCACAGAATCGCTCCTCTTGTGAAACCACCCAAGACATAGCCCCACTGGCAACATCACAGAATCGCTCCTCTTGTGCAACAACCGAAGACAAAGCCCACTGGCAACATCACAGAATCGCTCCACTTATGCAACCACCCAAGACAAAGCCCCACTGGCAACATCACAGAATCGCTCCACTTGTGCAACCACCCAAGACAAAGCCCCACTGTCAACATTACAGAATCGCTCCACTTGTGCAACAACCGAAGACAAAGCCCACTGGCAACATCACAGAATCGCTCCCCTTGTGCAACCACCCAAGACAAAGCCCCACTGGTAACATCACAGAATCGCTCCTCTTATGCAACAACCCAAGCCAAAGCCCCACTGTCAACATCACAGAATCGCTCCACTTGTGCAACAACCGAAGACAAAGCCCACTGGCAACATCACAGAATCGCTCCACTTGTGCAACCACCCAAGACAAAGCCCCACTGGCAACATCACAGAATGGCTCCTCTTATGCAACCACCCAAGACAAAGCCCCACTGGCAACATCACAGAATCGCTCCACTTGTGCAACAACCGAAGACAAAGCCCACTGGCAACATCACAGAATCGCTCCACTTGTGCAACCACCCAAGACAAAGCCCCACTGGCAACATCACAGAATCGCTCCTCTTGTGCAACCACCTAAGACAAAACCCCACTGGCAACATCACAGAATCGCTCCACTTGTGCAACAACCCAAGACAAAGCCCCACTGGCAACATCACAGAATCGCTCCACTTGTGCAACCACCCAAGACAAAGCCCCACTGGTAACATCACAGAATCGCTCCCCTTGTGCAACCACCCAAGACAAAGCCCCACTGGTAACATCACAGAATCGCTCCCCTTGTGCAACCACCCAAGACAAAGCCCCACTGGCAACATCACAGAATCGCTCCTCTTGTGCAACCACCCAAGACAAAGCCCCACTGTCAACATTACAGAATCGCTCCACTTGTGCAACAACCGAAGACAAAGCCCACTGGCAACATCACAGAATCGCTCCTCTTGTGCAAACACCCAAGACAAAGCCCCACTGGTAACATCACAGAATCGCTCCTCTTGTGCAACAACCCAAGACAAAGCCCCACTGTCAACATCACAGAATCGCACCACTTGTGCAACAACCGAAGACAAAGCCCACTGGCAACATCACAGAATCGCTCCTCTTGTGCAACCACCCAAGACAAAGCCCCACTGGCAACATCACAGAATGGCTCCTCTTGTGCAACCACCCAAGACAAAGCCCCACTGGCAACATCACAGAATCGCTTCACTTGTGCAACAACCGAAGACAAAGCCCACTGGCAACATCACAGAATGGCTCCTCTTGTGCAACCACCCAAGACAAAGCCCCACTGGCAACATCACAGAATCGCTCCTCTTGTGCAACCACCCAAGACAAAACCACACTGGCAACATCACAGAATCGCTCCACTTGTGCAACAACCCAAGACAAAGCCCCACTGGCAACATCACAGAATCGCTCCCCTTGTGCAACCACCCAAGACAAAGCCCCACTGGCAACATCACAGAATCCTTTCACTTGTGCAACAACCCAAGACAAAGCCCCACTGGCAACATCACAGAATCGCTCCACTTGTGCAACCACCCAAGACAAAGCCCCACTGGCAACATCACAGAATCGCTCCGCTTGTGCAACAACCCAAGACAAAGCCCCACTGGCAACATCACAGAATCGCTCCTCTTGTGCAACCACCCAAGACAAAGCCCCACTGGCAACATCACAGAATCGCTCCTCTTGTGCAACAACCGAAGACAAAGCCCACTGGCAACATCACAGAATCGCTCCTCTTGTGCAATCACCCAAGACAAAGTCCAAATGGCAACATCACAGAATCGCTCCCCTTGTGCAACCACCCAAGACAAAGCCCCACAGGCAACATCACAGAATCCTTTCACTTGTGCAACAACCCAAGACAAAGCCCCACTGGCAACATCACAGAATCGCTCCTCTTGTGCAACAACCGAAGACAAAGTCCAAATGGCAACATCACAGAATCGCTCCCCTTGTGCAACCACCCAAGACAAAGCCCCACAGGCAACATCACAGAATCGCTTTCACTTGTGCAACCACCCAAGACAAAGCCCCACTGGCAACATCACAGAATCGCTTCGCTTGTGCAACAACCCAAGACAAAGCCCCACTGGCAACATCACAGAATCGCTCCACTTGTGCAACCACCCAAGACAAAGCCCCACTGGCAACATCACAGAATCGCTCCACTTGTGCAACCACCCAAGACAAAGCCCCACTGGCAACATCACAGAATCGCTCCCCTTGTGCAACCACCCAAGACAAAGCCCCAATGGCAACATCACAGAATCGCTCCTCTTGTGCAACCACCCAAGACAAAGCCCACTGGCAACATCACAGACTCGCTCCCCTTGTGCAACCACCTAGGACAAAGCCCCACTGGCAACATCACAGAATCGCTCCCCTTGTGCAACCACCCAAGACAAAGCCCCACTGGCAACATCACAGAATCGCTTTCACTTGTGCAACCACCCAAGACAAAGCCCCACTGGCAACATCACAGAATCGCTCCCCTTGTTCAACCACCCAAGACAAAGCCCCACTGGCAACATCACAGAATCGCTCCACTTGTGCAACAACCCAAGACAAAGCCCCACTGGCAACATCACAGAATCGCTCCCCTTGTGCAACCACCCAAGACAAAGCCCCACTGGCAACATCACAGAATCCTTTCACTTGTGCAACCACCCAAGACAAAGCCCCACTGGCAACATCACAGAATCGCTCCACTTGTGCAACCACCCAAGACAAAGCCCCACTGGCAACATCACAGAATGGCTCCTCTTGTGCAACCACCCAAGACAAAGCCCCACTGGCAACATCACAGAATCGCTCCACTTGTGCAACAACCGAAGACAAAGCCCACTGGCAACATCACAGAATCGCTCCACTTGTGCAACCACCCAAGACAAAGCCCCACTGGCAACATCACAGAATCGCTCCCCTTGTGCAACCACCCAAGACAAAACCCCACTGGCAACATCACAGAATCGCTCCACTTGTGCAACAACCCAAGACAAAGCCCCACTGGCAACATCACAGAATCGCTCCCCTTGTGCAACAACCCAAGACAAAGCCCCACTGGCAACATCACAGAATCGCTCCACTTGTGCAACCACCCAAGACAAAGCCCCACTGGCAACATCACAGAATCGCTCCACTTGTGCAACCACACAAGACAAAACCCCACTGGCAACATCACAGAATCGCTCCGCTTGTGCAACAACCCAAGACAAAGCCACACTGGCAACATCACAGAATCGTTCCTCTTGTGCAACCACCCAAGACAAAGCCCCACTGACAACATCACAGAATCGCTCCTCTTGTGCAACAACCGAAGACAAAGCCCACTGGCAACATCACAGAATCGCTCCTCTTGTGCAATCACCCAAGACAAAGTCCAAATGGCAACATCACAGAATCGCTCCCCTTGTGCAACCACCCAAGACAAAGCCCCACTGGCAACATCACATAATCGCTCCACTTGTGCAACAACCGAAGACAAAGCCCACTGGCAACATCACAGAATCGCTCCTCTTGTGCAACCACCCAAGACAAAGCCCCACTGGCAACATCACAGAATGGCTCCTCTTGTGCAACCACCCAAGACAAAGCCCCACTGGCAACATCACAGAATCGCTCCACTTGTGCAACAACCGAAGACAAAGCCCACTGGCAACATCACAGAATCGCTCCCCTTATGCAACAACCCAAGACAAAGCCCCACTGGCAACATCACAGAATCGCTCCCCTTATGCAACCACCCAAGACAAAGCCCCACTGGCAACATCACAGAATCGCTCCACTTGTGCAACAACCCAAGACAAAGCCCCACTGGCAACATCACAGAATCGCTCCACTTGTGGAACAACCCAAGACAAAGCCCCACTGGCAACATCACAGAATCGCTCCTCTTGTGCAACAACCCAAGACAAAGCCCCACTGGCAACATCACAGAATCGCTCCTCTTATGCAACCACCCAAGACAAAGCCCCACTGGCAACATCACAGAATCGCTCCCCTTGTGCAACCACCCAAGACAAAGCCCCACTGGCAACATCACAGAATCGCTCCACTTGTGGAACAACCCAAGACAAAGCCCCACTGGCAACATCACAGAATCGCTCCTCTTGTGCAACAACCCAAGACAAAGCCCCACTGGCAACATCACAGAATCGCTCCTCTTGTGGAACAACCCAAGACAAAGCCCCACTGGCAACATCACAGAATCGCTCCTCTTGTGCAACAACCCAAGACAAAGCCCCACTGGCAATATCACAGAATCGCTCCTCTTGTGCATTGCGAGAAGAAACTTTACTTTCACCTCATCTCTTGCTTCTCCTTCTTTTCGATTTAATTAAAACTTTCCATATATCCCATGGCCGAGTTGTTAGCGCCCTTGGCTAACTGATCTAAGGGACCTGGGTTCGAGTCCCGGGTAAGGCATGGCTGTTCGTGTTGTTTTTCTGCTGAGGTCCTGCCATCCTCTCAGACCTTCTACTATGGCATATAAACTGATAGGCTCCTGTCAGACCTCTGTGGCAAGCAGCTGCTTGAGGGGGTATTTATTTATTTTTTTTTATATTTGTTTTATCGTTGTCACTGAATATTGCGTACACATATCGGAAATCTTCATTTGCATTGGGGGCGGGGGTGGCTCAGTCGGTAGCGCGCCAGGCTCGTAATCTGCAGTTCCCAGGTTCGAGTCCCAGCTGGGTCAGCGTTGAGATTTATCTCCGCAAAATTCCCCGCCCTGCCCACGGTCAGTAGGGGTACCGATGGGCTTAGTAAAGGCCGCCGTCCGTCGGATGGGATGTTAGCCGTGGCTCCGTGTGCGGGAGAGCCATACCCTGTGCACGTTAAAGAACACGCTGGATGGCCTTGACGGGAGGCTACCATCTGTCTCCCAACAGCTGTTCCAGTGGGTCCCCTCCCCCTACCTTCTCAGAGCCTTCGGGGTCCATGTGACCTGGCCATTTAGCCCATGGTGTGCAAAAAAGTGCCGCTCAGAGGTAAAACAACCCCACCCTTCATTTGCATCTAGAGTCGCTTAAAAAAATATCTAAACTAATGTCATCCCTAATTTCTAAAAAAAATCGTTTCCAGATATTTTTTCTGAATTCTGTAATTAACCATAGCGTTCGGATACTTTTTTGAGCGACTGTACATTTAATTGCACTTTGAAATACCCAGAGTTCGCCGCGGGAAAAGAGGGCTGGATTTCAACTTACTTTCAAAATACCTTCTTATCTCTCTAACTAGTAAAAGAGGTCAGGCAATCTTATCGGTCAAACTGGTATAAGAGGTCAGGCAATCTTATCGGCATGAGGCAAGTTGTTTTCTTTCATAATTTCGCGCTATGTATTTATTTGAAGCCTTCATTGAAATGCCAATGAGTCATATTGACACAGTTAAATACAGAAGAAACGCGCTGCATCATCGCAAACTTTGCGTTTCTGTTGGGGCAGCAGTGCTGAAAGTATTCCCTAGGAAAAGATACTTCTTAGTAAGTATTCACTGCTTATTTTTCGTTTATTTTTGTGATCCACTATTTGCGTCCAGCTTGGCTACTGATCATCTGGTTCGAGTCCCGGGTAAGACATGGATGTTTGCGTTGTCTTTCTCCTGAGGTCTCGCCTTCCTAACAGATTGTTTCTATGGTATATTAAACTGACAGGTTCCTATCAGACCTCTGTGGCAAGCAGCTGCTTGAGGGAAAATTAATTAATAAATGGGCTTGTCTATAAATTTTGCAACACCACTAGGGGGAAGGGGTTGAAGTCAGCGTTTGTGTTACGTTGTGTTCAGCCCCGTAACCAAAAGGAGTTGGGTTGGGTTGTTTTACCTCTGAGCGGCACTTTTTTGCACACCATGGGCTAAATGGCCAGGTCACATGGACCCCTAAGGCTCAGAGAAGATTGGGGAAGGGGACCCACTGGAAGAGCTGTTGGGAGACAGATGGTAGCCTCCCGTCAAGGCCATCCAGCGTGTTCTTTAATGTGCACAGGGTACAGAGTATGGCTCTCCCGCACACGGATCACGGCTTAACGTCCCATCCGACGGACGGCGTCTTTTCCAAGCCCATCGGTGTCCCCTACTGACCGTGGGCAGGGCGGGGAATTTGCGGAGATAAATCTCAACGCTGACCCAACTGGGACTCGAACCTGGGAACTACGGATTACGAGCCTGGCGCGCTACCGACTGAGCCACCCCCGCCCCTCCAAAAGGAGAGATGCAGGGCAAAGCCTAAGGGCGCCCTCTACCGAGTTCTTTACTCCGCATGAAGATTTGAAACATTTCACTTTTTCTACTTTCATGGGGGTCGGGAGAAAGGGGAAGACAAAATGGGGAGTTGCCATCCCTTTGGCAAATGATCGAAAAATTTATTCATATTGATTAATACAGGTATAAAAAAATAAATACTCTCTCAAGCAGCTGCTTGCCACAGTGGTCTGACAGGAGCCTATCAGTTTATATGCCATAGTAGAAGGTCTGTGAGGATGGCAGGACCTCAGCAGAGAAACAACACATACCAAAAATTAATGCTTTTTCTTAGCAAAACCTGAATTTTTAGTTTTTCTTTTGTTTTTGGAAGCATAACATTTATTTCTATTTATTAACTAGATGCTTTCGATTCTAGATGCTCACGCGGTATCTTGGGTATTAGGTGGTTCAACTTTGTAACTAATGATGAGATTAGGCAAAGGAGTTTGCAACCTCCTTTAAGCAGCATATTGTGCAGAGAGAGACTCCGTTGGTTTGGCCATGTTGCCCGTATGAATAATTATAGATTGGCGAATAGGGTTATGAACAGTGTGCCTAAAGGCCTCAGAAAGAAGGGGAGACGTAGAATGCGGTGGGCAGACAATGTCAAACAGGACCTTGTTAGAATTGGTGTGCAGTGGCCAGATGCAGTAGATGTAGCTCAGGACAGATATGCTTCGAGAACTAAATTGCACGGTCTGGTTGGACCTCCGTAGCCCATGGGTGCTTGAGGATGATGAGGATGATGATTAATACGAAAAAATATTGTCACGTGCATTTTCAATAATATTTTTTTATTATTTTAAATTTTTTTTCGAGCATCATTGGTTGTATTATGGTACAGGGTGATCAAAAAGTCTCTGTGCACCTGATGAGGAATACCAATTGATGATTTGAAGATGGCCATCGCAAAATGCGTTCGGAATGTGGACAGCTTCCGTGCTGAACGACGTCTTCAGGAACACAGTTCGGAGTGTCACTAAATGTCTGAAGACACACGGGAAACGCTTCCAACATTTATTGTAATTGTACAGGTACAGTCGCTCAAAAAAGTATCAGAACACTATGGTTGATTACAGAATTCAGGAAAAATATTTGGCAACGATTTTTTTTAGAAATTAGTGATCTGGCAACCTTCGTGTCACTTGACACGAAGGTTGCCAGAACACTAATTTCTAAAAAAATCGTTGCCAGATATTTCTTCTAATTCTGTAATCAACCATATTGTCCGGATACTTTTTTGAGCGACTGTAGGTGGTCATATTATTTTGATACTAGATCGTGTGGGCTCACTCACGGAAATATTGAGCGTGTGCAGTTACCGTTCACAGCAAACTGGAGCGTGTGCAGTAACTGCACACGCTCCAGTTTGCTGTGAACGGTAACTGGAGCGTGTACAGTTGCTGTACACGCTTCAGATATTTTTTTCTGAATTCTGTAATCACGTGACACGAAGTTGCCAGATCACTCATTTCAAAAAAAATCGTTGCTAGATATTTTTCCTGAATTCTGTAATTATCCACAGTGTCCGGATACTTTTTTGAGCGATTGTACGAATCTCTTATTCCTTATCAGGTGCACAGCGACTTTTTGATCGCCGTGTATATACATGACTGATGTATTCGCAATTGCGCTAATTAATGAACGTCTTGATCCAGGTACGTACCCAGAGGGTGTGTTCGTCCCCCCCCCCCCCCCCCAGAAAATCCTGTCGCTTTATATTAAATCTCAAACTTGTTTATGTGTCTTGAAATCCAAAACAATCTTCTCTGTATAATTTTATTATATCCCCATAGTTTATGTCCGACACAAAAAAATAGATTTTCTGTTCGGTGGAATAATATTTTAGGAATCGGTAAACCGATACTCAAGTCTAATTCTTAGCCCCAATTTATCTGCCAATAATCATAATTATTTTAAACCAATATAATGCGAAAAATGGTTTTACGACATGCATTTCTGTATAATTTACGATATGTCTGAAAATTTTTCTCTCTAATTGGGTTCAGGAAGATTGGATTGTTTTACCTCTGAGCGGAACTTTTTTGCACACCATGGGCTAAATGGCCAGGTCACAAGGACCCCGAAGGCTCAGAGAAGGTTGAGGGAGGGGACCCACTGGAACAGCTATTGGGAAACAGATGGTAGCCTCCCGTCAAGCCCATCCAGTGTTCTTTAACGTGCACAGGGTATGGCTCTCCCGTACACGGGGCCACGGCTTAACGTCCCATCCGACGGACGGCGGCCTTTACAAGCCCATCGGTGTCCCCTACTGACCGTGGGCAGGGTGGGGAATTTTGCAGAGATAAATCTCAACGCTGACCCAGCTGGGACTCGAACTTGGGAAATGCAGATTACGAGCCTGGCGCGCTACCGACTGAGCCACCCCCACCCAGGTTCAGGAAGGCTAGACCTCAATAATTTTCGAAATATGGGTCCGATATTATCGGACCCATATTTCCGAATATGGGTCTCAATAATTTCTTTCTTACTCTCAGACCCTCCCCCCGCCGAAATTAAATCATGGGCACGTGTCTGGCTTGACCTAAAGGTTTCTATTTTCAAACATTGATTTGATTTTTGTCCCCTCCACGAAAAACCCTGAAACCGAATTCGTTCCACTTCCCCGAAAATATTCCTACTTTGCCCCCATGACTGCAAGAATACAGTCGCTCAAAAAAGTATCCGAACACTATGGTTGATTGCAAAATTCAGAAAAAATATCTGGCATTGATTTTTTTAGAAATTAGTCATCTGCCAACCTTCGTGTCACGTGACACGAAGGTTGGCAGATGACTAATTTCTAAAAAAATCGTTGCCAGATATTTTTTCTGAATTCTGTAATCAACCATAGTGTTCGGATGTTTTTTGAGCGACTGTATGTCGATTGATAACTTCATCCACAGCTTTCCACACGTTCTACTCACAACGTACTACTCCATTTACTACGCGGGCGACGGTAGCGCCCCCAAAAATTCGGACGCTTTTCGAAGTATCTCTCCCGACCATTCACCTAAGAACCCTATGTATTAACCCAACAGGGCTAGAACTAAATAAAACTACCCTGAGAAATTTGGGACCGATCGCTGAAGTAGCCTCGGAACCACAGGAAAAGTGCCAATTTCTGACACTGATGACGTCATACATATCCGTGCGCCCGTTCATTGTCAGTTAGTTCGCCCGGAATTACGACTATTATATAATATGATCATGATTAAATATGTGAAAATACAAATTTATGACTGTTACATTTTCTTATAGGTTCACAGGTCTAGTTCGTATTTTTATAAAACTTCTTCGGTTAGTCGCGCCTCAGTACCCAAAAGGCCACCCTTGTTGTTTCCATCTGGCTGAGTTCCATGAGAGAGAAGGGATTCAAAGGTGTCCTCGAGTCCTCCTCTGAATCCTCGAGGCCTTTGCTCCCTGAAACGTTCCAGATACTTGATCAGATATTGATTTCCTCCCAGAAAATTTGGGACCAGGCGATCAAGTATCTGGATCAAGTATCGATCAAGTATCTGGATCAAGTATCGATGAAGTATCTGGATCAAGTATCGATCAAGTATCTGGAATATGTGTTTACTCAAAGCTGGAATGCTGTGCTCATTTCTGAAATTCGTAATTTTTTTTCTTTACATTTGGAAAGGACAGAAATCAGCTGATCTGTTATGCTAGCAACTTCCCTTTCAAATAAAATGGTTTCTTCCAGTGGAAAAAATAAAAGAGATCTTAAACTCGAACTCAGGTTCTGTCAGACAAAGAGGTTCGATTTTTTAAACGCAAGCGGGGTCGGACAGTGGAAACCTGCGTGGAAAATTTGCATTATTTTACCTCGCACTTTTTTTATTTATGCACAAAATGGGCTAAATGACAAGGTTACCTCCGAGGGCTCAACGAATATTGGGGGAAGGATATACACTGAACAGCTGTTAGGGGACAGATAGAAACCTCCAGTCAGGGCTAATCCAGTTTGTTCTATAACTTGCACAGGGTATGGCTCTCTCGCACACGGAGCCTGGGCTTTACGTCTCATCCGATGGATGGTGGCCTTTCCAAACCCCTTTCAGACCAAGGTCAAGATGTGGGTTTAGCCGAAATAAATCTCAACGCTGGCACAGGTGGGACTCGAACCTGGGAACTATATAGACTAAGAACCCAGAGTGCACTACCAATGGAGACAAGCCCCTCCCAGAAAATTTGGGACCAGGCGATCAAGTATCTGGAACGTTTCAGGGAGCAAAGGCCTCGAGGACTCAGAGGAGGTTGGGGGAACCGACTGGACAGCTGTTAGGTGACAGATAGTATCCCCCCCAAGGTCATCCAGCGTATTCATAAACGTGCAATATGGGTAAGGTATGGCTCTCCCACACATGGACCATGACTTAACATCCCATCCGATGGACAGCGACCTTTCGAAACCCGTCGGTGTCCTCTACTTACCAAGGGCAGGACGGGAAGTTTTGCAGAGATAAATCTCAATACTTGTCCAGCTGGGACTCGGACCCGAGACCTGGCGCGCTACCAACTGAGCCACTCCTACTCCCTTTTATTGGTGCGGAAAGGAAAGAAGAATATTGGGATCCAAGAGTATTGGATCACAGAAAGTTTTACTCTTCCAAGATGAAACTTTTTAAAAATTGAGAAATACTTTAAATATTATTTTTTTCTGGAATTGTGTGCTTTATTTATCTCACTCTTCACTAGGGATAGCAGGAAGCTTAAAGTCGAAGAAGGGCTTCTAACTTCTAATCTTCTGCTGACGATGGAAGTAGATATCAACGTTACAGAGTTGCATTGAAATCGGAATCCGGTGCGAGAGTAGAGTTGAGTTGTTTTACCTCTGAGCGGCACTTTTTTGCACACCATTGGCTAAATGGCCAGATCACATGGACCCGGAAGGCTAAGAGAAGGTTGGGGGAGGGGACCCACTGGTACAGTCGCTCAAAAAAGTATCCGAACACTATGGTTGATCACAGATGACACGAAGTTGCCAGATCACTAATTTCTAAAAAAAATCGTTGCCAGATATTTTTTTCTGAATTCTGTGATCAACCATAGTGTTCGGATACTTTTTTGAGCGACTGTACAGCTGTTGGGAAACAGATGGTAGCCTCCCGTCAAAGCCATGCAGTGTGTTGTTTAACATGCACAGGGTATGGCTCTCCCGCACACGGGGCCAGGCTTAACGTCCCATCCGATGGACGGCGGCCTTTCCAAGCCCATTGGTGTCCCCTACTGACCATGGGCAGGGCGGGAAATTTTACGGAGATAAATCTCAACGCTGACCCAGCTGGGACTCGAACCTGGGAACTACAGATTACGAGCCTGGTGCGCTACCGGTTGAGCCTCCCCGTGCGAGAGTAGACTGTCTCTCTTCCGGCTGATAACATATTTGTCTCTATTTGCAGTTTTAATCCTTAGACGTCCTTCAAAATAGATTTCTAGTAACGGCACTATTGCTTTGAATGAATGTCTGAAGTCTGCAGACGATAGAATGGCTTGCATCTACACATTTGGTTGTCTGCATGGGACGCTCCAGATTGAAACCTTCAAAACATAAAAAAAAATGTTTGCGATTTTTGATTGATAAAAGCTTCTCAAGTTGCATTCTTGATGATGATTATCATAAAACTTTATATATATATATACAGTGTTCTTTGAGACATTTTTAAGATTTGTGGCCATATCGGTAGGAATCGTCCCTCAAGTATTGTTATTGTCATCACTTTCAAATGACTTGGTTGGTCTCGAAACTACACTTGAATTTATCTCTCCCAACATAAACACTTGAATTAAATTTGTAGAATTTTCTAGGAGTCGTCTACGTTGATTTGTACACAATGTAGATGAAATCAGCTGATGCATTTGATATGTGGCTTTATTTTCAATCAATTCCGTCGATATTGTAATCAGGATTGGATCTAGAGTGGGCCAAGAAGACAATAAATATACTTTTCTTCCTTTTAGAAATAAATTCAAAAGCATTCGTTTCTGTCTAGAAGTGAACAAAATGCTTTTTTTTTTCAACAAAAACAATCATATTTGTTTCCATCCAGAATGAATACAAATGTTTTTTGCTTCTCTTTTATAAATGAATACAAATATTTTTGCTTCTCTTTTATAAATGAATACAAATGTTTTTGCTTCTCTTTTATAAATGAATACAAATGTTTTTGCTTCTCTTTTATAAATGAATACAAATGTTTTTGCTTCTCTTTTATAAATGAATACAAATATTTTTGCTTCTCTTTTATAAATGAATACAAATGTTTTTGCTTCTCTTTTATAAATGAATACAAATATTTTTGCTTCTCTTTTATAAATGAATACAAATATTTTTGCTTCTCTTTTATAAATGAATACAAATATTTTTGCTTCTCTTTTATAAATGAATACAAATATTTTTTGCTTCTCTTTTATAAATGAATACAAATGTTTTTGCTTCTCTTTTATAAATGAATACAAATATTTTTGCTTCTCTTTTATAAATGAATACAAATGTTTTTGCTTCTCTTTTATAAATGAATACAAATATTTTTGCTTCTCTTTTATAAATGAATACAAATATTTTTGCTTCTCTTTTATAAATGAATACAAATGTTTTTGCTTCTCTTTTATAAATGAATACAAATATTTTTTGCTTCTCTTTTATAAATGAATACAAATATTTTTGCTTCTCTTTTATAAATGAATACAAATATTTTTGCTTCTCTTTTATAAATGAATACAAATATTTTTGCTTCTCTTTTATAAATGAATACAAATATTTTTGCTTCTCTTTTATAAATGAATACAAATGTTTTTTGCTTCTCTTTTATAAATGAATACAAATATTTTTGCTTCTCTTTTATAAATGAATACAAATGTTTTTGCTTCTCTTTTATAAATGAATACAAATATTTTTGCTTCTCTTTTATAAATGAATACAAATATTTTTGCTTCTCTTTTATAAATGAATACAAATGTTTTTGCTTCTCTTTTATAAATGAATACAAATGTTTTTGCTTCTCTTTTATAAATGAATACAAATGCTTTTGCTTCTCTTTTATAAATGAATACAAATATTTTTGCTTCTCTTTTACAAATGAATACAAATGTTTTTGCTTCTCTTTTATAAATGAATACAAATATTTTTGCTTCTCTTTTATAAAAATGAATACAAATATTTTTGCTTCTCTTTTATAAATGAATACAAATATTTTTGCTTCTCTTTTATAAATGAATACAAATATTTTTGCTTCTCTTTTATAAATGAATACAAATATTTTTGCTTCTCTTTTATAAATGAATACAAATATTTTTGCTTCTCTTTTATAAATGAATACAAATATTTTTTGCTTCTCTTTTATAAATGAATACAAATATTTTTGCTTCTCTTTTATAAATGAATACAAATATTTTTGCTTCTCTTTTATAAATGAATACAAATATTTTTGCTTCTCTTTTATAAATGAATACAAATATTTTTGCTTCTCTTTTAAAAATGAATACAAATATTTGTTGTACAATTTTTTTTTTTTTTTTTTTTTTTTGCTTCTCTTTTATAAATGAATATAAATATATTCATTTCCGTCCAGATGTAGATATATACGTATTTCCATTCAAAAGAATCAGACCCGGGGCAGAGATATTGAGTTTGGTATAGCCGAGTGGTTAGCGCGCTTGGCTACTGATCTACGGGACCTGGGTTCGAGCCCCGGGTAAGGCATGGATGTTCGTGTTGTTTTCTGCTGAGGTCCTGCCATCCTCTCAGATCTCCTACTGTGGCATATAAACTGACAGGCTCCTGTCAGATCTCTGTGGCAACCAGCTGCTTGAGGGGATATTTATATATTTTCCAATAAGAAATAACTTAATTAAAATTGATAAATACAATGGTTAATTACATAGAGTGTTATACCACCAATATAACTCTCATTTACAATCATTGGGGAAAATGTGATTTTTATAAGCATACCTTCAACCATCTAAATGTTTTAAAAATCAAAGCCATATTTGTTAATATTACAGTTACTGATGTTTGACTTTGTAAACTCGTAACATAACGAGATCCTTTATAATAATGTGACATGAATCTAGAGCGACAGATACAAATAAAGATATTTCTCTTTCAGTCTAGAAACTAAGAATGCCAGAGACCAAAGTTAAGAGACAAGAACTTCAATACATTCGTAATTTTCCTTTTCCAAAGAACCAGTGGTTTACGAAGGAGAAAATCGAATCAGCTTTGGACTACGTGCCCCGAGATGATGATATCATCATCGTCAACTACCCCAAGACCGGAACAAACTGGACGAAATACATCATCTTAGAAATCTTGAACAAAGGTGATCCGCTACCTTCGACCTTTGACCTAAACTTCATCGTTGTTCCTTACGTCGAATTAACTGGATCTGATGCAGCAATGAAATTGTCTTCGCCTCGATTCATCGGATTCCATCTACCTTATCATCTGACCCCGATAAATCCATTGGCCAAATACATCTACGTAACGCGAAATCCCAAAGATACGCTGGTGTCGTTTTATTACTTCACTCAAGAGACGAGCCAAATCGAAATCCTCTTCGACGATTTTTTCGAAATGTTTCTAACTGGTCAGGTGGCGTATGGCGATTACTTTGACCACTTGCTCTCTTGGTATGAGCACAAAGACAATCCAAACTTGCTCCTTTTGTCGTATGAGCAACTGAAGGCAGATCCACGTTCTCAGATCTTCAGGATTGCCGAGTTTCTTGGCCAGAAATACTTAGATCAATTGAAGGAAGATGATGAACACATCGAGATGATTCTGGAACGTACAAGCTTCAGCTATATGAAGAAAAACTTAACCAAACCTTCTGGTGATAAAGAGTTAAATGGCGGTAAAGAGAAAAGAGGAGAAGAATTGGCAAACTCCAATAATGAGAGAGAAAAAGAGGAAAAAATAACGTTTTTCCGCAAAGGAATTGTGGGTGATTGGAAGAATCATTTCTCTGCAGAACAGAATGAACGGTTTGAGAAAAAGATGAAAGAAAAGTTGAAAGGATCCGACATCGTCAAATTATGGAACGTGCAATGACACACTCTCAGCAAATTAAAACTTTAATTTCAGTTCCTTATAAATTTTTAACGCTTCCGAAAACGAATTTTTTTTTGTTGTTTTCGAAGGATATACAGTTTTCGAGAAAGCAAAACTGCATTTACCAAATCATACGAAACAATCGTTTTATTTTATCCCTCAAGGAGAGGACAATTTAATACGTCACAGATTCCGACAGAGGCCCCGACAATTTAATACGTCACAGATTCCCCAACAGTTTAATACGACGTCACAGAGACCCCCACAGGTTAATACGTCACAGAGGCCCCGACAATTTAATACGTCACAGAGGCCCCGACAATTTAATACGTCACAGATTCCCCAACAGTTTAATACGACGTCACAGAGGCCCCCACAGTTTAATACGTCACAGAGGCCCCGACAATTTAATACGTCACAGATTCCCCAACAGTTTAATACGACGTCACAGAGGCCCCACAGTTTAATACGTCACAGAGGCCCCGACAATTTAGTACGTCACAGAGGCCCCGACAATTTAATACGTCACAGATTCCCCAACAGTTTAATACGACGTCACAGAGGCCCCGACAATTTAATACGTCACAGAGCCCCCGACAATTTAATACGTCAGATTCCCCAACGGTTTAATACGACGTCACAGATGCCCCACAGTTTAATACGACGTCACAGATGCCCCCACAGTTTAATACGTCACAGAGGCCCCGACAATTTAATACATCACAGATTCCCCAACAGTTTAATACGACGTCACAGAGCCCCCCCCCCCCCCCCCCCCCCCCCCCACACACACACAGTTTAATACGTCACAGAGAAACTGAGGAAGGTGAGATAGCAGAAAGGTGATATAGGAAGGTGAGATAGCAGAAAGATAACACAAAAATATATATATATATAAAAAATATATACTTATTTGCGGCTCGAATTATTGTTTCACAATCAAGAATGCTGACCACTCGTCAACTTAATCTATTAATATATTTTCCTTCGTAATTTTTTGGTGAATAATTTATACAGCTATGTAGATTCTGGAGTTCTGCAATGAGGAAACAACAAGAATTGAGTTAAGATTACTGGAAATCGCTTTAGACCTCTGCTCTGCCATTGGTATACCCTGATGAAACTTTTCGCCATGTCCATGGCTCACCTGGTCAAGATTTGATGCACAAAATGTACATCCGAGTACAAAAAGCGAATACTGAATGACATATTACATTTCGAATCCTCTGCTCCTAACACTGAAGCCAACATTTCTACTCAATTCTCGCTGTTTTTAAACCTTCCTAATAATTGGTTGTATAAAATTTTAAAGATTTCTAATCAATTTTGGACATAAAATATTTACCCTAATTCATGGTTTGATAATTACGTGATTTTTATTAAAAGAAGTAAAAAACTTCCAAATGATGAATTGTCTTCATATAGACCTATTTGCTTAAGTTCTAATTTTTTTAAAACATTTTGAAAGAATTATTAATAATAAACTTACATGGTATTTTGAAAGCAATAATTTTTTAATAACAATATGTATGGTTATAGATTCGGAAGGGCCACGCAGGATCTTCTCCTAAATTTTATTTCTGAAATTGAAAATGCTTTCATGCAAAAAAAAATATTTAGTGCATTTTGATTCCATTTTGCATAGTGCGTTGTTATATAAAATTAGTCAATACAACATTTATGGTCAAAAACTTAATCAACTAGTTTTGAAAAAAAAATTGTGGTTAAAATCAATAATTGTTTTTCAAAAGAACATTCTTTCGAAAATGGAGTAGTAGAGGGAGATATTTTATCTCCTTTTTTATTTAGCCCTTACATTAATGATATTTCTGATACCTTTCTAGATGATAATAAATTTGGAATATATTCTTACGATATTATTTTTTGGATTTCATACGAAAACCATCTTTATATTCAATACAAACTTCAACTACAATTGAATCTTATTGCTAAATATTGTCAGCAATGGAACTTAACTATTTCAGAACCTAAATCATTTATCATACCATTTTTTTTTGAAACTAGGACTTTTTCAGAATATTTTCATCTTAATATTAATAAAGTAAATTTGAAAATTGCAAATAATCTTAAATTTTTAGGAATCAATTTTGATTCCAAATTAACCTGGAATATTCAAATAAAGAATGCCATTGGTACAGCCAATAAATTATTCAATTGTATAAAATATTTTGGGAATTCAAAGAGCAGTAGCACCAATAAAAATTTATTACTATTATATAATTTAATTCAACGAAAAATTACGTATGGTTTTGAGTAATTGGATTGAGTTGTTTTACCTCTGAGCGGCACTTTTTTACACACAATGGGCTAAATGGCCAGGTCACAAGGACCCCGAAGGTTCAGAGAAGGTTGGGGGTGGGGACCCACTGGAACAGCTGTTGGGAGACAGATGGTAGCCTCCCGTCAAGGCCATCCAGCGTGTTCTTTAACGTGCACAGGGTATGGCTCTCCCGCACACGGAACTACGGCTTAATGTCCCATCCGACGGACGGTGGCCTTCCAAGAGTTATTAGGAAATCTTGCAAAATATAAAATTAATCAACTTGAACAAACTCAAACCAAAATTATTAGATTCTGTATTGATTCCTCAGAGGAAGTAGAACTGTAGATTTATACGCTGAAACTAATATTTCACCTCTTCATGTGAGAAAAAATCCTTCTTATTATCTAACTTATTATATCGAATTGTTCTTAAAAACAGGTTAAAAATAGGAGATTCTATCATTGAGAAACTAAAAAGTAATTATGTGGATTACATTTTAAATTCATTTGAAGACAAAAATAAATTAATAAACATTATAAATCATAATAACAGTGAGGACATTTTTCCATCGATTCCTCACTGGATTTCTACATTTCCTACTCTGTCAGATTCCATCCCAGGAACTTATTAAAAAAAATCACAAGATGTTGAATCATTAAAAACTCTTACATTATTCTTTATTGATGAATATTTTACAAACTTTATACAGTCGCTCAAAAAAGTATCCGAACACTATGGTTGATCACAGAATTCAGAAAAAATATCTGGCAACGATCTTTTTAGAAATTAGTGATCTGGCAACCTTCGTGTCACGTGACACGAAGGTCACGAAGGTCTGTACACGCTCCAGTTACCGTTCACAGGAAACTGGAGAGTGTGCAGTTACTGCACACGCTCCAGTTTGCTGTGAACGGTAATTGCACACGCTCAATATTTCCGTAAGTGAGCCCTCACGATCTAGTATCAAAATAATATGACCACCTACAGTCGCTCAAAAAAGTATCCGAATACTATGGTTGATTACAGAATTAAGAAAAAATATCTGGCAACTATTTTTAGAAATTAGTGATCTGACAACCTTCGTGTCACGTGACACGAAGGTTGACAATTGTGACAATTGTGATGATAGAAAATGAAAAATGAGCTCTCCGATTTCGCCCAATAGAAGGAAAAGACAGTAATCTACCAGAAGAGCTGTAACTCATTTTCCCCATACCAATCCCCCCCCCCTCCTGGAGGGGATGGGATGTCGAATGGGTTCCCATCCCTTCCATCTGATGTTGAAGTCGAATGGGTTCCCATCCCTTCCAACTGATGTTGAAGTCGAATGGGTTACAATCCCTTCCATCTGATGTTGAAGTCGAATGGGTTCCCATCCCTTCCATCTGATGTTGAAGTCGAATGGGTTCCCATCCCTTCCATCTGATGTTGAAGTCGAATGGGTCGACTTTTATGAACACTTAAAAATTACTTACTTTTTAAAGACTTAAGCCCTCTCACTCGTGAGAACTTTTTTAAGACTTCAGCCCTCCCTACTCACTTGGTGATCGCACTATAGTGAAGTCCATCCATCAGGAGAAAAATGTTTTTAAACGCCTCCTGTCGTCTGGCAAAGACGACTTGGAAATCGTCCATGGCACTGAATACGATTATTCTGCAGTCCAGAGAGAGACACTGCTGAAATTGGTGCATCTCGGGTAGACCGCAATTGCTCTCCGGGACTCCGTCCTTGCGGTGAAACTCTACAGCTTCCTTTCTTTGACGCACAGAATCACGGTGCCGAATATATTTAAAAGCCCTTGCAACGAAGAGGCTACGAGCCAGGCACAGATTATCATCATTGTAAATGTAAATAATGGGGCATTTTCCTTCGTTAAATGCATTCAGGCCGGCTAGTCATCTTCCCCGTAGGGCGGGGGTGGCTCAGTCGGTAGCGCGCCAGGCTCGTAATCTGCAGTTCCCAGGTTCGAGTCCCAGCTGGGTCAGCGTTGAGATTTATCTCCGCAAAATTCCCCGCCCTACCCACGGTCAGTAGGGGACACCGATGGGCTTGGAAAGGTCGCCGTCCGTCGGATGGGACGTTAAGCCGTGGCCCCGTGTGCGGGAGAGCCATACCCTGTGCACGTTAAAGAACACGCTGGATGGCCTTGACGGGAGGCTAACATCTGTCTCCCAACAGCTGTTCCAGTGGGTCTCCTCCCCCAACCTTCTCTGAGCCTTCGGGGTCCATGTGACCTGGCCATTTAGCCCATGGTGTGCAAAAAAAGTGCCGCTCAGAGGTAAAACAACCCAACCCATCTTCCCCGTGGTCCTCGAGCATTGCGTGCTCCCCCAGATCGTTCCAAATTAACTGCAGCGAAATCAAAATAAATATCGTCTGATGTTCCAATTGCGTCATTTGATTGAAGCATCTTCTGAACAGTCTCTAAAAATTTTTCGAAAGTAATCTGATCTCTTGATTTCATCAAATCATTGATTGCATTTGAGCTGACGCTCAAATGCACGTGGGAGTATTTGTCTTCGGCATTAATTTTTGAATTTTTTCGTGAACCATGTGGAGAGCACCCCCAAAGTCCAAGGGACTCACTCGATCAAAGTTTGTTAATACCACGGTAAGGGACGTAAATATAGGTTTATATTTGGGAGATTCGCATTGGTTGACACAAGTCACTATAAAACCAGAAGTGTCAGAGAACTTTACACCAGGTAGCTCGGCGTCGTGGAGAGGTGTCGGCATCCGCCGTTTCAGGTCGTCACTTGGCAGAAACAGCTTTCGACTCGAGGGGCGGGGGTGGCTCAGTCGGTAGCGCCAGGCTGAAAATTGTTGTTTGAAAATCGTTGAGATTTATCTCCGCAAAATTCCCCGTCCTGCCCACGGTCAGTAGGGGACACTAATGGACTTGGAAAGGCCGCCGTCCGTCGGATGGGACGTTAAGCCGTGGCCCCGTGTGCTGGAGAGCCATACCCTGTGTGCGTTAAAGAACACACTGGATGGCCTTGATTGGAGGCTACCATCTGTCTCCCAACAGATGTTCCAGTGGGTCCCCTCCCCCAACCTTCTCTGAGCCTTCGAGGTCCATGTGACCTGGCCATTCAGCCCATGGTGTGAAAAAAAGTGCCACTCAGAGGTAAAACAACCCAACTGGACGGGAGACTACCATCTGTCTCCCAACAGCTGTTCCAGTGGGTCCCCTCCCCCAACCTTCTCTGAGCCTTCGAGGTCCATGTGACCTGGCCATTTAGCCCATGGTGTGCAAAAAAGTGCCGCTCAGAGGTAAAACAACCCAACCCGCTTTCGACTCGATGTGCTCGGCAGCACATCACTCGATGATGCACGTTCATTGTCCTTTCTTTCGTTTCAGTCGCGATGACTCGGCACTTGATGATTCAGTCTTTGACAGCACAGTGTTTAGCAACTCATCCAATTCTTTCTGAATGCTCTCTAAAGCTTCCAACCTTTCATAATAACTCTGCTCCATTTTGAAAATTACGATTTTGCTTGCGTTTACAAGCGCTCCCAAATCCCCTTTAGTCAATGGGATTCTATAAAATTTTGGACCCACCCCTTTCACACAGTGATCAGAAATTACTCTTTACAATCGGGCTTCACCCTTTCCCCCATTCATATCTGTCAAGTGGACATAGCTTTGGGGATGAGAATTCTTTTCATTTTTTATCCTACAACGGAGCGCAGCTGTTACAAGTTCCCTGACCTGAAAAGTCGCACACCATTGCACGCTGGCTTTCAAGAATCGCTCATAAAATTCTCTCCAAATCTTCTATCCCCCCCCCCCCATATAACGAGAAGTAAATACAAGCAACACTTCCGCTATTCCTGGGGCGGGGGTGGCTCAGTCGGTAGCGCGCCAGGCTCGTAATCTGTAGTTCCCAGGTTCGAGTCCCAGCTGGGTCAGCGTTGAGATTTATCTCCGCTAAATTCCCCGCCTTGCCCACGGTAGGTAGGGGACACCGATGGGCTTGGAAAGGTCGCCGGCCGCCGGATGGGACGTTAAGCCGTGGTCCCGTGTGCGGGAGAGCCATACCCTCTGCGCGTTAAAGAACACGCTGGATGACCTTGACGGGAGGCTACCATCTGTCTCCCAACAGCTGTTCCAGTGGGTCCCCTCCCCCAACCTTCTCTGAGTCTTCGGGGTCCATGTGACCTGGCCATTTAGCCCATGGTGTGCAAAAAACTGCCGCTCAGAGGTAAAACAACCCAACCCAAAATCCGCTATTCCATTGAGGTGCTATTTAATTTATGGATGATAAATTATTGACGAGCAATAAATGTAATTAATAATTGAATAAACTCCCAAGATCATCCAAAATGCAGGGATTTGAGCCTCTTACAATGATCCACTGAGAGCATACTGGAAACACAGATTAAGCAGATAAAACAGACTTCCATATATGCAAGAAATCGATGCTAGCGCTCCTGTCGGAAAACGATCCAACCAAAGCTGTTCCGAGAGTTTTCGTCACACCCTTAAAGGCACCGCCTTTCCAGCTATTTGATTTGTGTACTCACTCCCGTTAACATGATTTTCCCCCTTCACAAAATATTTCTTTCCCGGATGTGAAATAAAAAAAACTTTGCTTTGATCCAATGATTAGATGCTTAAGAATCATTCTGCAGTGCTTTTTTTTGTTGCTCAATAATTCTGAACAACTTGATATTTTATTAATCTACTATGCATTCGATTGGGTTGGGTTGTTTTACCTCTGAGCGGCACTTTTTTGCACACCATGGGCTAAATGGCCAGGTCACATGGACCCCGAAGGCTCAGAGAAGGTTGGGGGAGGGGACCCACTGGAACAGCTGTTGGGAGACAGATAGTAGCCTCCCGTCAAGGCCATCCACCGTGTTCTTTAACGTGCACAGGGTATGGCTCTCCCGCACACGGGGCCACGGCTTAACGTCCCATCCGACGGACGGCGGCCTTTCCAAGCCCATCGGTGTCCCCTACTGACCGTGGGCAGGGCGGGGAATTTTGCGGAGATAAATCTCAACGCTGACCCAGCTGGGACTCGAACCTGGGAACTACAGATTACGAGCCTGGCGCGCTACCGACTGAGCCACCGCCGCCCCCTATGCATTCGAAATAGTTTTTCTTTCACTTAGCTTAATACACAACGCACATACATAAAGCATTCCAATATAAAGGCTTCTAATACAAATTATGTCTGAACAATAAAGCTAATTTCCAGCTGGATGATAAGAACAGAAGTCAACGAACATCAGTGTATAGCAATTGAAAAATATATTCATAATTGAAAGTAACCGATTACCTTTCATGATGGAGTGGAGCTTGAACTTTAGCATACGGTTAAGTGAAGTATTTGATAACTTCTGATTCCCAATGACAAATACGGTCTCTAGACATATCCAAAAATATGATGGGTTGGGTTGTTTTACCTCTGAGCGGCACTTTTTTGCACACCATGGGCTAAATGGCCAGGTCACAAGGACCCCGAAGGCTCAGAGAAGGTTGGGGGAGGGGACCCACTGGAATAGCTGTTGGGAGACAGATGGTAGCCTCCCGTCAAGGCCATCCAGCGTGTTCTTTAACGTTGGGTTGTTTTACCTCTGAGCGGCACTTTTTTGCACATCATGGGCTAAATGGCCAGGTCACAAGGACCCCAAAGGCTCAGAGAAGGTTGGGGGAAGGGACCCACTGGAATAGCTGTTGGAAGACAGATGGTAGCCTCCCGTCAAGACCATCCAGCGTGTTCTTTAACGTGCACAGTGTATGGCTCTCTCCCGTACACGGAGCCACGGCTTAACGTCCCATCCGACGGACGGCGGCCTTTCCAAGCCCATCGGTGTCCCCTACTGACCGTGGGCAGGGCGGGCAAAAATATGATGAAAGCAGTTCATATAAGAAGGCAACAAAGAAAACAAATAAGTATTTAGATACGGAACTGCAAAGTAAGGAATAAGAGCAAAGGAAGACATCCTCACACTTTGAAAGTTGGCGGGAAAATAAGAATTACGTCCGGCGCTATTGGTGGCGGCGATGCTCAGTGTCTATCTATGCTAGCTGGTTAATCTGTGGATAGAAATAGGTGTATCTCCTGGAACCACGAATTAAATCTATATCACTGAGTATACAAACCCGATACGTTATGAATAGCAATTCCTTTAATCTTCACTTGAATTGGGTTGCGGGTTGGCTCAGTCGGTATCTAGCCAAGCTCGTCATCTGATATTCCCAGGTTCGAGTCCCAACTGGGCCAATTTCAAGTCGTTCTCAAAGAGAATGAAATTTTTTTCTCTTCCGAAATTTGCATTTTTAACAGCGTAAATTAGAATGAATTACTTACATTATAATCTCAGCACGCGTAAAACACGAAAAGAATTTTTCGTTTATCTCTTAAAATGAAAAAGTTTCGTTTCCCCAACCCCTGGGTTTAAAGAGGCAAATCAATTTTCCCATTCTACATTTCTTGACCCTCATATTCCACAACCAGAATTTTAGTTGCAAAAACAAATCGTTTGCAATATTCGCTTTAATTTTCGCCATTTTCTAATTTTTTGTTCACCGCTAGAGGTCTAGGAAAATGCGAATCCTAATATTTCATCACCACCTGTCCGATCCAAAAACAGTTTTTCGTTTATATCAAAAAACAAAAAAGTTGCATGCCTACAGACAGACAACAAAACGAAAACAATAACACCTCTTTTGGAAAAGAACTGAATCATATGCAGTAGAGCTTCGATTAGTCAGAAACCGGTTACAGAAATGCCAATTCACTAAATGTTCCACAGTCCCACTTCAGCAATAAGTAAGAACATAAGTAGAACTGCTTTTTTAACCTAATTAGATAAGTGGATAAGACTAAGAAATTGCAAGCTTTATCATCTGTAAAGTGATGAGAATCCTCTACAGGGGATAACAGTGATCAAGCCTTCTTCTAATAACTTTAACCCTGCTACAGTTAATTTTTAATGCATAATAAACAATACCATGTAAACATAACATACATAATCCTCAAGCCACTACGGGATATAAAGATCCAATCAGCCTAAACCAGGGGTGGGCAAATAGCGGCCCGCGGGCCGCATTCGACCCGCTAAGAGTTTTTTGTGGCCCACCAAGACAGTCAGAAAAATTCGCCTTGAACCGAGATTTCCTTCCCGTGCGCAACCGAAGATTCGTCTCGTATTTTCCACTAGGACGACCATGTCAATACGCATGCGCAGTGTAGATACGAAAACAATTGCCCACCCCTGGCCTAAACAATTCAGTTCCTCATACATGTCTATCCTGAACTATTGTGGTTGCATTTGGCAACTGCAAACCAATTCTAAGCAGGTCCTGTTTGACTTTGTACACCCACTGAATTCTAAATCTTTCTCTTTCTCAAACCTTTAGGTATACTTCATAATTCTATTTGCTAATCTGTAATTCTACATGGGATATCGGTTCAGTTAATAGAAATAATTGCTTAACTAGAAATGGTCTTCCTAATGAAATCCCACTTGAATGAACTTTGTCCTTCCAACTGACGGGGGAAAAAGTGGATATCTGTCAATCGAAATCATCATTTTCAATCAAGAGTATCAACTGACGGGTTGGGTTGTTTTACCTCTGAGCTGCACTTTTTTGCACACCATGGGCTAAATGGCTAGGTCACATGGACCCCGAAGGCTCAGAGAAGGTTGGGGGAGAGGACCCACTGGAACAGCTGTTAGGAGACAGTTCCTAAATGTTGTTGCTGTTGGGAGACAGACGTGCACAGGGTATGGCTCTCCCGCACACGGGACCACGGCCTTACGTCCCATCCGACGGACGGCGGCCTTTCCAAACCCATCGGTGTCCCCTACTGACCGTGGGAAGGGCGGGGAATTTTTGCGGAGATAAATCTCAACGCTGACCCAGCTGGGACTCGAACCTGGGAACTACCGACTGAGCCACCCCCGCCCCTATCAACTGACTGACTGCGTGTTTAAAGTCCTTGATAGGGACTGATCGGCGGCCATTAGCTCAGTGATAGAGCGTCTGATATGTTATCAGGTCATAGATTCGTTTCTTACTCCTCTGCTCTAGACAATATTTTTCCTTACATTACATGTAATAAAAGTGCAGTTCTATTTATTCTTCATACCTTCTATTACATTTTATTATTCGAAATAGATTGCTCCTAATTACTTTGATTGCATCGGTGGCCGAGTAGTTATTGTTTTTGCTATTTCTTTTCTTATATCTTTCTGCTGAGGTCAGCTATTCCTCACAAATTTCCTCTATGGACATTATGCTGGCATGCTCGTGTTAGACTAGCGTGACAAGTGGCTGCTTGAGGAAAAATTTGTATCGAATTACATATATAAAAATATAAAAAAATTCTATGTTTAGCTCCACTACCTTCTTTTCGATCAATTTATTTCTCTTTCCTAAAACTTCTATTTTCTATTTTTATTACTTGTCGTATTAATTGCAACTTTTTAAATTTCACGTGTGCTTTGTAACCCTCACCGGTCTCACTTAATTTTTTTGTACAGTCGCTCAAAAAAGTATCCGAACACTATGGTTGATTACAGAATTCAGAAAAAATATCTGGCAACGATTTTTTTAGAAATTAGTGATCTGGCAACCTTCGTGTCACGTGACACGAAGGTTGCCAGATCACTAATTTCTAAAAAAATCGTTGCCAGATATTTTTTCAGAATTCTGTGGTCAACCATAGTGTTCGGATACTTTTTTAATATATATAATGCGTATGAATATATCCTGCAATGAATATGGAGCGTGTGCAGTTACCGTTCACAGCAAACTGGAGCGGTTGCGGTTAATGTTCACAGCACATTGGATCGTGTGAGCTCACAAAGACCTGGATCGTGTGGGCCCACTCACAGTAATTTTGAGTGTGTGCAGTTACCGTTCACAGCAAACTGGAGCGGTTGCGGTTAATGTTCACAGCACATTGGATCGTGTGGGCCCACTCACAGAAATTTTTAGTGTGTGCAGTTACCGTTCACAGCAAACTGCAGCGGTTGCGGTTAATATTCACAGCACATTGGATCGTGTGAGCTCACAAAAACCTGGATCGTGTGGGCCCACTCACAGAAATTTTGTGTGTGCAGTTACCGTTCACAGCAAACTGGAGCGGTTGCGGTTAATGTTCACAGCACATTGGATCGTGTGAGCTCACAAAAACCTGGATCGTGTGGGCCCACTCACAGAAATTTTGTGTGTGCAGTTACCGTTCACAGCAAACTGGAGCGGTTGCGGTTAATGTTCACAGCACATTGGATCGTGTGAGCTCACAAAAACCTGGATCGTGTGGGCCCACTCACAGAAATTTTGTGTGTGCAGTTACCGTTCACAGCAAACTGGAGCGGTTGCGGTTAATGTTCACAGCACATTGGATCGTGTGAACTCACAAAAACCTGGATCGTGTGGGCCCACTCACAGAAATTTTGAGCGTGTGCAGTTACCGTTCACAGCAAACTGGAGCGTGTGCAGTAACTGCACACACTCGTTTGCTGTGAACGGTAACTGGAGCGTGTACAGTTGCTGTACACGCTCCAGATATTTTTCTGAATTCTGTAATCAACCATAGTGTTCGGATACTTTTTTGATCGACTGTACGATATGTTATTCTGTGAATGACCATAGATCCAGTGGGGGGACATCATTAAGGTTTAAAGTTACATTTTTAAATTATTTTTTTCCCTAACTGAGATTTTTAATAGCGCATTGTATTGTATTACTACACACTTTGGGTTTGATTATGGAAATGTACTTTTCTGTGTATTTTGTCATTTTAACTTCAAATGTATTTTTACCAAAATTATCAAACCATATCTACATTTGATTAATCTTATTTGTCATCAATGCAACCCATTAGGTTTAAGAGCTACAATTAATCAAAAGTTATGAACCTTTAGTTAACGGGGATGTGCTTTTTCTTCTCCCACAGATAACGTGAAGAGCAATGGCAACTGCTAACAGTGAATCATGCAAGAATACTGAAGTGAAAATCTTGCAAGTAAGAGGCTTTCCGTTTCCAGGTACTAGATTTTTCTCCAAGTCAAAAATCGAATCAGCTCTCGACTACAGACCACTTGATGATGACATCATCATTTGTACCTATCCGAAATGCGGAACCAATCTGATAAAGTACATCGTGTGGCAAATCATTAACAAAGACATGCCCGTATCAACTTTTGCCGAATTACATTATGATGCCATTCCTTTCCTGGACATAACTGGAACATCTGTTTTAGAAAATCTTCCTTCACCAAGAGCCATGCACTATCATCTTCCTTATCATCTCATTCCCAAAAATTATTCTGCCAAATACATTTACGTCTTCCGTAATCCCAAAGATGCTTTGGTTTCGTTTTATCACTTCACTCTAAATCATGACCAAATTACGATGACATTTGATGACTTTTTTGAACTCTTCCTAAATGGTAATATGTCTTATGGCGATTATTTCGATCATGTCCTCTCCTGGTATAACCACAGACACGACCCGAACGTTCTACTGTTGTCGTACGAACAATTATTAGCAGACAGGATACATCATATCTTTAAACTTGCCAAATTCCTAGGTGAAAAATATTGGAACACTTTAATGGAAGAAGAATCCTACGTGAAAAGGATTTTGGAAAATACAGCTTTCGATCAAATGAAAAAAATATTCACGGGCAAAGTTAGCATTTGCGATATGAATGAGAATGATAAAGTTGAAGCTGAAGATGAAAAAGTCGTATCATCATATATATCTGAAGAAAGGAAAATTTTAAATGAATTGCAATATCTCCGAAAGGGAATTGTAGAAGATTGGAAAACTCATCTTTCTCCAGAGCAGAATGAAAGGATAGAGAGAATAATAAGAAAAAAATTCCGAGGCACGAACATAGCAGACTTCTGGTTTCCAGCAACCGCTGAACCTATAAACTGAAAATTTCAGCTTCGATATCCACTGTCTATACCAGAGGTCTGGAACAAGCGACCCGCAAGTATTAATATGTTCTGCCATAATCATGGTAGCGAACTTTGACTTACTAGCTTTAGTTCCACTGCGATGATCGCATTCAAGCATGGAGATTATGGTCGCGATCAACCTAGGTTTATATTTTGGTATTAAAAACATGTAGCATTTAAATAATAAAAGATTAATATAACTAATCATGTTTTGTTTATTATTCTTTAACTTAATAGTTTTGCTATTTTGAAAATGAACGTTTTCAAAAGGAATTTCGCCAGGAGCAGTGGGACTTTCTAGCTGTTACATTGCAGAACCCCTAGCATAAAATTCGCCCATTACATTTTTTGAATAACTATCATGTTGCTAAACGTGTTATAAAAATACGAAATTTTATGTATTTCCATACCTAACACCATCTAGTAGATTAAATCAACTGTAAATAAACAGAAAATTAGCCAAGTGTAAAAATACTCACTATTATCGAAATTTTGTTCAAGCCGAGAATTCAAAGGACCAGAGGTCGAAAAAGCAGTAGTCTGATCCAGTGTCCCTCAACCGTTTCAAGCCTGAGGTACACTCTTTTGCCTGCCAACACTTGAAGGAAAAATAGCGGCATTGAAGTAAGGCATGAACTGACACTGAACAATGCCCGCCTTTGAAGACGCCACAGCTAAACACTAAGGTTAGTGGAGAGAAGGATTAACAAGGAAAATTCTCAATGGAGGCACAGTGGGATTCGAATCAAGAAGCATTTGATTGCACTACAAGTAATGCACTTAAATATTTTACCTGTAATGTTAATATAAATCGCAATACTGAAATATTAACGCGGTTTTGGCTTGCATGATAAGAGGAAGTCACATCACTTTAGCTAAAAAAACCTTATGGTTTACATTTACATTACATAGCGTTAGTTCAATTTTCTTTAAAACGGTAGGTGATTAAAAAAATTCACGATAATTTTTGTAATCAGCATAAAAAAGTCTATAAGGATCACCTAATTTCATTAAAGAAATAAAATCAGTGTTGAACAGTGTTATGATTAGGAGAGATATCAAAAAATTTGCATATTATCCGACCCTAACGGGACATGCAGATGGTCGGATATCTGGATAAACTGCATTATACAGCACAGTACAATGTATCAGTACTGTACTCAGCAATATTTTATCTGTTGCTTTTTATCATAATAGCCCTAAATAAATTCTGTTGGCTACTCATTTTTTATTTCATGTTTCATCAAGTATTAACTGGAGTTCAATAATCATTTCAAGTAATCTGGCCATATTTTCTTGCGTATAACTGTGGCATATAAACTGACAGGCTCCTGTCAGACCTCTGTGGCAAGCAGCTGCTTGAGGGGGTATTTATTTACTTTTTTTTATAATCTGCAACTCAAAAATAAGATTTTTTTATGTATTTATGTTTAAGGGACATTCCACATAATAACTGTAATGAAAATTTTTATTTATAATGAAAAAGAATCCATTTTTCGTCCATAAAAACTGCATTCTACTTTCTAATCACACCTCATATCTCAATACAACGCTAAAAATGTTTTATGAAAATTCAAGCTTTGAAGTGTTGTTAGAAATTGAAACTTTCTTCGGTAAATGAAGGCTTTGTTTCGGTAGCTCGGTTTATTGTAAGAAATTTTGTCATTTTCATGTGCATATTAAACTAATAGAATTAAATTTTATATGGTTCTCGAAGAAGACTAAAATTTTTCTGGACCAAAATTTTGCTACTCAATATACATAAGTGTATGCACATACAAAAGAAATTGGATTCGAAATATATAAAGTCAGAAATTAATCAGAAAAAAGCCACATTTAACATGTTTTGTTTATCCATAAATGGCATCGAAAGGTTTTTACATTTATAGAATACATATGCTTATATTTTTTCGTAACATAATACTTCGTAAATGACACTGCACCTTGTACTAAATAATGCATAATTATTATTCAGACCTTAAATCACGATGCTTAATAAGGTCACAGAAAAAATTAAAACAACGGCTTTGCAAGAAATCTAATAGTTTTAAAATTGCATTTTTATGTAACCACTTTCCAACATAGGAAACATTGCATATTCCACTTTTCTTAAATATGCTTATTACAAAGCAATCAGCATATTACCAGTATGCAAAGTAAGTTCATAGTAAGGAATTAATGAATAAACATTACTAAAATAATGTTCAACAATCTAATCTTCCATTTTGTCATGTTCGACAACCATTTTAGTATAGTGGAAACCTTTCAATCTCATGTACCAAGTTGCGGAACGCTTGATGCATATTATCATACAAATTTTCATAAGCTTGCTTGATTGCATCTTCTCCGCGTATTATAGGATTCTCAAATTTCATGGCGCTTAACTGAAATAATATATCGCCCATGGCTTCCTTGATTATACTCCAAGTTATAAGAGTTTTTTTCCCACTGTAAATAACTGCATTACGAGCAAGTTCATGAAAAGTTATCATGTTTCTCAGCATCCCTACAGTTTTATAAAACGGACAAAACTTATCATATGATGAATAGCCATTCTGCTGCATAAAATCATCTTTTATCAGCTTGGCAATTTCCAAAGTAATTTTATCAGTTTCTGCTAAGGAGGCCTTCCCAACAAGTTGAACGATTTCTGATAAATCTTCTTCTTCCTGCAAAATCTGTTGGCATTTTGTTCTAAGAGACACAAACTCGGGAAAGTGTTGGCTGTAAAATGTATCAAGTGCTCTAGAGTACTTGCTATATGAAATCAACCAGTTTATTGAAGGGAAATGCTTCCTTTGAGCTAATTTTTTATCCAAACCCCAAAACACTTGCACAATACCCAAAGTGGCTGATGTCACGGGATCAGAAAAGTCTCCTCCAGGAGGTGATACTGCTCCAACAACTGTAACACTTCCATTTCTCAAAGGACTGCCCAGACACTGAACTCGACCTGCTCTTTCGTAGAACGAAGCCAAGCGAGATCCAAGATATGCAGGATAGCCAGAATCTGCAGGCATTTCTGCCAGACGCCCAGATATTTCTCTCAAAGCTTCTGCCCATCTAGATGTAGAGTCAGCCATCATAGAAACATTATAACCCATATCGCGAAAGTATTCAGCTAATGTAATGCCTGTGTAAATGGAAGCCTCTCTAGCAGCTACGGGCATGTTGGAGGTATTTGCCACCAAAGCAGTTCGTTTCATAATGGATTCCACATCACCATCTATTTCGACTGTTAACTCTGGAAAATCTCTCAACACTTCTGACATTTCGTTTCCTCTCTCTCCACATCCTACATAAATAATTATATCGCTGTTCGAATATTTTGAAAGCGACTGAGAGATTACAGTCTTGCCACAACCGAATGCACCAGGAATAGCTGTTGTTCCACCTTGCACACATGGGAAAAGTGCATCTAAAACTCTTTGTCCAGTTAGAAGAGGATGGTTAGCTGCTAGCTTTTCTGCCACTGGGCGTAATGTTCTTACTGGCCACACTTGGAGCATAGTAAACTGAGAAATTTCCCCCTCATTCTCCGTTTCAAGAATGACATCGGTGACATCATAACTTCCTGCTTCTGCAAGGTACGCCACTCTTCCTACTTTTTGTGGGTGAAACATTAATCTGTGTTTAATTAGGGTATTTTCGTATACCGTACCAAAGACATCACCTCCAGTAATAAGACTCCCTACTTTTATACTTGAAGGTGAAAAGTCCCATTCTATTTCACGGCTCAAAGAAGGAACATTAATACCTTTTGGTATGTAAATACTCTTAGTAAGTTCATTAATATCATTCAAAGGTCGCTGAATACCATCAAAAAAGCTCCCCATAATGCCAGGGCCAAGTTCTACAGATAACGGTTTTCCAGTTCTCAACACTGGATCACCTACCGTAACTCCAGATGTCTCTTCATAAACTTGAATTGTAGCCATTTCTCGATCTAAACGAATAATTTCACCAACAAGCTCAGCATGGCCAACTCTGACTAACTCGTACATAGCTGCACCAGACATGTTCTCAGCAGTGACCACAGGGCCTGAAACCGAAAACACGTATCCATATTCCAATTCCTTTTTTGCATCTCTAATTCTAGGAAGGGACATGGTGATATTCAGTTGCTGAAGGCACGTTTATCTCTACGAATGAAGATAGATCCTTAACCTGCAGAGAAATTCAGTACTTTAATTATTAATATAAAAGTTAGTAAAAACATTACATACAGTGCCTAGCCCAAAAACTAGAAACTATTTTTGTTATTATAACTACATACTATTTACAATAACTGTGATACAAAGATACGCAACATGTCATGAGATAACCTGAGCTTCCTGAAACACAAGCAGCGCAGTTACTACCCAAAAGTCAAATGCGAGATGAGAAAGATGTGTGATATATTTCATTCCGAAAAGATATTATTATTGGTGCAACCATGTTAATTCACAGGACTCTACAAGCCATCGTACAGCCTCCACCTCTAAAGTGTATGCAAGATAGTTAGCAGAAGGAATCTCGACGTCTGGAAGGAATAATAGTGAGATGTCCTCAGAGGTATATGAGATCAAATCGAAGTTCAAACGTGCAACTAATGACCACTGGCTTCAACAATGGTAGAGATCAAGATCAACCCATATCAACTCAAACAATGCGCAAGCAACTCATATATTTACAGTGCAGCAGTTGGTACCTATTCAGAAATCTTTTATCAAAATTAGAAAAATAAGGTTTTAGTGGCGTCGGGAGAACAGTGAGTATACTGCAGAGCAGTATTTTTCACAAGTTTATTGTTTATAGTTAATATACCCCTTTTCAAAATATTTTTGAAATACCCCCTTTTTGAAAAAAAAAAAGTTTGCAGTACCCTAAGTACCTAAAATTTTCAAACAATTTTTTCTACCATTAAAACATTTTTTTATTATTTTTAATTCTTTTATTTCTCGCATGTAAACTTTTACAAACAAGTTTGAGAGCTCGCAAGACTATTATTCCCGTGATCTGATATTTTTAATTAATATTAAAAGCTCCAAACCTATGGCTTCTATCTCGAAGTCTAAAATAGTGCCTGAATGGCAATAACAAAAGTAAAACACATAAACCACAAAGGGGCCACACGGGCAAATATTATTACCGTGCGTGAGCTCTCCATACATAAACAATTGTTTAAACAATTTAATAACTGGTTGTTTTTGGATGTAAAAAGTACAAAAACAATAAAGTGCTGTAAACTTTGGAACAAATATTCGGGTAAATTTCAGGTTCAAAGACCTCTTGCGTATTCTTAAGGGTAAGTGCACCACCGGTTGAGAATTACAGCTGTAAAGGACTAGAGAAATAGTATTATGTGATATAGATATGGCGATAAAACAATATATTCTAAAGGTAAGCTCACCGGACAAAAAATTAGTCATCTCACGGAGTAAGAGGGTTACGTCCGTTCGACAGCAACAGAGGGCGCACCAGTAATAAACGCGTCCTACAAATAGCTGTGCCGTGCGCTACAGGGTTCATACAGTAACAAGAAGTGGTTGTGTGCCACATGTGTGTTAGTCGCTCCGTGAAACATGGATCGCGCCAAAGATGTGAATGAGTGACAAAAAGGTGTTATTGCGTTTGGCGGAGCAAAGAGCATAGTGTACAAGAAGTTGCTGTCTTTGCAGGTGTGTCGACGCAGGTATCTTTGCAGGTGTGTCGACGAAGTTGCTGTCTTTGCAGGTGTGTTTTGCAGGTGTGTGATACGCCACTGCTGGAAGACCCTTTGGGTCTTCCAGCAGTGGCGTATCACTGCTATTAATAGTGGACTGCGATGTACGCCACTGCTGGAAGACCCGGCGTACATCGCAGTCCACTACTAATCGTCACCTGAGCTGCGGCAGAAAGACTACTCACCAATAGGGACCGCCACAGTGTGTCACACCCTATTAGGGCAAACCGCTTTGCAACGAGGCAGGAATTGCTCCAGTCAGTCAATGCCGGCCTACAAGCTGTTTCCGAACGAACACTCTGAAGGGAACTGCATGCCATTGATATCTGGAGCAGAGTAGTGCAGAAGAGACCCACGTTAACAGCTCTGCACAAGGCTGCACGGCTACAGTGGGTGCGGAGACACAAAAACTGGACTGTCGACTCTTGGAAGCGTGTGATCTGGTCAGATGAATCCCGTTTATGCTTGTACTCGAATGATGCGAGGCGATGGGTACATCGTAAGCTGCATGAAATCTTCCATGTGGACTATTTGCAAGATTCTGTTCAAGCTGGAGGAGGCTCTGTGATGTTCTGGGGGTGTTTTACATATGAAGAAATGCGTCCTTTGGTTGCAGTGACGTCACACTTAAACCAGAAGGGCTATATGGAGCTACAGGATGACCACGTTGTCTTTCGTGCAACATCTCCACAGTGAACACCAGGATACCACAGTTTTCCAAGACATGTCGCTTCTTGTGACAATTGTCGCGTGCACAGGGCTCAAAGTGTCGGATTGGCATAATGAGCATTCTAAAGCCTTCGGACATCTCGACTGGCCTGGCAAATCCCCAGATTTCAATCCCATAGAAAACTTGTGGGACTATTTGGGGCAACTAGTGAAGTGCCGTCCCAACCATCCGGCCAATCTGGCAGAACTGCGGCATTTGCTGCTAGAAGAGTGGATGAATATGATGTGTACTATATACGCACACTGGTGGCATCCATACCAGACAAGATTTCGGTTGTTCTTCTGTTATATGGAGGCGTTACACGCTATTAGGTGACATTCAACCAGGGGTGACTAATATTTTGTCCGGTGAGCTTATTTCTTATTTTGAATAGATATTTCGAAAAGCTAGAGAAAGGATGTTGATTTTAGCGCTTGAATCTCATTCTACATAACTTTTCGATTTAAAATGAAAGATTACTTGGTGAATCCTACTGTTAATTCAAAAGTCATTCCAAAATGAACATTATTCCCCATTCAGTTTCACTTGCAGAATGAATGTCAAACTAATATTCCTTGGTGTGCTTCGATTTTTCGAAAATGATTGTGATAGATAATTGATTTTAGTGATGGAATATTATTCTTTATGACGTTGCATACAAAATAAAGCATTTAGAATTAAATCCGACTGTTAATTCAAAATTTATTTCAAAGTGAACAATTTTCCACTTTCAGTTTAAGGCTGAACAGGTCAAATCTCAATCTGCTATTCATTGGTATGCTTCGAGTTTTCGAAAACAGCAGACACAGAAAGTTGATTTTAGCGATGGAATTACATTCTGTATCATGTTCGATTGAAAATAAAGCGTTAGTTTCTAAATCCGACTGTTACTTCAAAAGGTATTCGCATGAGAACAATTTTTCCATTTCAATTTTTGGAGGAAGTGGTACGCTTTTGTACATATGGCAGAGTTAGAGTGTGGCTCAAATCGTGTGATCCGATGTGCACCCTCATGTGTTCATATCCACTGAACAAGCTGTTGGAGGGGGAGTCATGATATGGGACCACTAATATGTCTGAATGATTGACAAAACGCCGCAAGATATTTATATTCTTCTCTTCTGGAGGCGGACAGTTTCAGGATGATAATACAATAGTCTATCATGAGAAATCTGTTTGTGAATAGTTTGAAAAATATGATGGCAAATTCAGTCATTTTCGCAGGTTACCAGTCACCTTAAAATTTATAGGAACGTGGCATACCGACACGTACTCCATTGACCTCGACCCTGAAGGAACTAAATACTGCATAGCAACAGGAAAGGTTTCATGTCACAACAAATACCTTCCACGAATATAGAAGAGAATTACAGAATTTATGTCACGTCAATTCAAGCCATTCTGAAGGCACACGTAGTCCGTCCTACACGATATTGAGGTAACATTTCTAATTTGTTTGGCCACACAGTATAATTGAATATAAATTGTAAAAAAGTATTCGATTAAAACTTTTGTCAAAATTGAATTGTCAATCCATAAATATAAGTGTGTTAAATAGAAAAAACTCTTTGTCAATATCACAGGACAGTATTAGAAATTCAGAGAAAAAGCTTTCATTGCATTATCGTTAGCACCATATTTTCTCAATTCTACGACGCGCCTTTTAGTAACAGCTTTTCGAGGAAAAAAATACTACTGTAATGTCTGTCTGTATTTAAACAAAACAGTTATTTTTACCTTATGTCCTTGATTCTAAGATGCCACTCATTGTGAAAAGCACACCCGATTTCAGAGACATTAAAAGGTGGAAAAATTATGTCTTAGAATTGAGGAAATACCGCAAGTGAAGTTTTTTTGCATCTTTACCGAGTCTCTGCTCAGAACTGAGCAGACTGGGAGTAGGAGAGCAAATTGCTGCTGTTAATGTCTCTTGACCATCACATCTACTATCAGAATTTCAAAACTCTGACAAGGATAAATCATTTACAATATTCTTTTTAGGTTTAGATTTTTCTATTTTATGTTCCCCTAATGGTGGAAATTAAAATTATTGAAAGATTCATAAAAGAGAAATCTTAATATTTCTTTAGTTTCACTAACTTCAAGAGAATTTTTCAATTATCTCTAAAAAAATTTAATGTCTACAGACAGATGACAAAACGAACAATAGTCACAAAAAAACAAGCAAAAGAACTGGAAATTACAAGCAGAGACTCCTTCCCTCCTCGCAGCTATCTCTTTCGTCTACTTAACGTCGACATGTTTTTTTTTTGTCGATATTCAGTTGGGGAGTTCGCAACATTCTAATCAAGTGACGCATTTTCTTTATTAGGGCTTTAGAATGGCAGTGTGGGCGGCTCAAAAAAGGATCAGATTATATATTAAGCAGTCCCGGATTTCCCATTAGGCACAAGCCTAGGGGCGCCAACACATTGGAAGCGCAATCATTTAAATGATACAATTTATTTAAGTAACAATAAAATTATGTTGGTTTTTTTTTATTTTAACTATGTAGTTGCAAATATTCATGAAAAACGATTATTCTCTTTTCAAAGTACTTCTCTCGTGAAATCGACAATGAACTATTAAAAGAGATGGATTGTGAGATTATACACTATATTAACAAAGTATTGGGATACTTCCAAAGCATGTGAAAGGAAAAACACATTCATAGCTCCCTAACTTCGAAAAAGGTTGCAGACGATAAATTGTAAATCTCAAATTTATCAAAATTTCGATTTTTATAAAATATTAGTTAATTTAAAGAGTTATTGAATCTGAAATATTTGACAGCAGATGCTGCTGTTACATTAGTCCTGAATAGTTTCAAAATAGATGCGAAGTGAAAAACATTACCCAAACTTCTAAAATCACATTTATTTCAGTAAATGTTTGTTATAATTTTAAGGTAGCAACACCGATGTTAAATATTTGTTTCCAGAGCTCTTTAAATAGTAAACAAATATTTTTCCAATTTGGAAGTTTATTCTTATTTAATTGATTTGAATAATTGTGGAATTTTTTGAAGTCTTCAATTTTTGTAAACATTTTGCTACAAAATGCGTAATTCAAAGTTAGGGAGCTTTAAATAGTTTTGCACTCGCACTTTATGAAAATATCCCAATATTTTTGATAATTAAGTCTAATTTTTTATTCCCAGAGCAAAAGAAGCTAAAAATTTATTAACAAAACGGTATAACTTATAATTAAAATTCCTACATTCATTTCGATTACAAATTTCCATTTCTTCATGGCCTTCACAACTATTTAATATGTTTTATACAATATTGGAAAAACTACTGTCTATAACAGGCAATACCACTTCATGTGTCTAAAGGCGCGTGAAGTGTAAATCCGGCCATGGTATTAAGTATACAAGAGAAGGGGATTCTGAAAATGTTTCGTGATATAGAGGTTCCTAATCTAAAGAAAGTTGAAAAAAAATGGTTTTAATAGTGATCACTTAAGAAAATTTGCATCATACACATTCTAATATCATCTGCTGCTTTGTAACAGATTTTATTCATTTTAATTTTTCCACTATGTATTTTTAAAGAAAGAATGATGCTTCCATGTTAACTTGACCAAACGCCAGTTGTTTAATATTGCTTTTCTAATCAATGTATAGATTGAAACCAAATTTAGAACTAGAAGAGCAGATGGTTTCTATATAATTATATAACACTTCTATTCAGAAACACTATTCAATACTAAAATATTTTATTTTAAAAAACTTATGAAGTTGGGTATATTTAGGAATGGTGCCGTTAATTATAAGCAAGTTTCACATGAAAATCTTATGAATGATATAAGAAACAAATAAGATTCTTCCATAAAGATCGTTGCAATTTCATTACATTAGACCAGAAACCCTTAAACGCTTTTTTAGATCGAAATCTCTTTCATGCAAAGTGCAATTTCTTAATCGTTCGATCCGGTGCAGAATCAAATAATGATCGGTAATGATCGAAGGTCCATTCCCTCGCCGGCCGTACGTACTTGAAAATATCACTGTCCTCTAACAATGCCAGGGAGTACTAATATGTATTTACCTTATTTTAACATACAATATTAAAGCACAATTACGTAGAACTTCAAATTATGCAAAAAAGTGGAAAGTATGTTTAAGAACAAAAACTTCATGTAAAAAGGAACTTTTATATCTTTCTTTGATTAGGGATCCTATTCGTCCCGATTTTCCCGGTACATTCCATTCGTTTGATACCTTCTTCCTCAAGATATTAGTTGGTCAGTCTCACTAAGTGTGGATGGGCATCATTACTCATTATGAGGAAATCGTCAACTGCATCAGCATATAGGGCTTGACATAGGGATCCAGGTTTTCATATTTTCCGAAATATCAGAAGATATCTCAGAACATTCACAGAACCTCTATCAAAATATATGGAGGTTGGCACGGCCATCCAACGAAAACCCGTCCTACATAGTGAGACCTCCACTGCCAAATGCACTTCTCTCAATGATGTCAATGGGATAGTTGCAGGTTCCCAGTCTCCAGATCAACACATCTGCTATCCGATTGTAGAGAAAAACTAGACTCGTCCGTGAAATGAAATTTTAATGAATTTGAACGATTGTAAACGTATCTTTAAATTCAAAACCCATTATCAGCATGACAAGTGAAACATGGTAAACAGTTCGAGAAATTCGCTATTTCCACTGACCTATACGAAAGCGCGCTGCAGTACGGGATAAAGGGATTTTAGAAAGCTAAAGGATAGTGTGACCAGGAGAGATCCACATACTACAGCACTCTTTATAAATAATCAGATACAAAATGTGGCATTTGATCATCATATGGGAACTACTACTTTACTACCCATGACCGAGCACTTACATGGTTATCAATGAAGGAGAGAGGCATCGACTCTAATCCCATTTTTTAATCATTAATTCTCTAACTATTTTTTAATTCATTTCTAATCCACATTTTTGTGTTGCCTGTTCATAGGATATGGTATCTTCCCAGTCATTTTTTATGCCTCATTTTAATAATTCTTGTTATATCTCTGTGGCAAACGGATACCTGAGGCGAATTCTCTCATTTGTCTAACCCTGGAAAATTTGGAGCGTGATAAGTACATACATTGTGATTTTAGCAATGTAGAAGGCGTATCTTGGTATCACAAGTTCGAAAGGGTCGTCACGCGGTTAGAAACAAAATGGCTAAACCCTCCAGGCCATGAAACTGCAGACTGAAAGCTGTTTCAATAAAATGAAAATTTCGTCGTCAGGTTTTTTTTTTAAATAAAAGTTTCATTTATAATACTCTTTGCGATGACCTGTTTTAACGCTGAATTTGGGAAATGTTACCTTTTTTTTGTTTACGTTTCTCATTTATCCTTGATTATAAGTACTAATTTTAGAAAATATAAACCCAAATCATAGCTAAGAATAAATGCCAAAAATAAATGACCCTAAACGACAAAAAAAACTGCCATATTGAATTTTAGACAAAAAAATTATATTTCTTAACTTTCACGAACAAAATACAATTTTCCGCATAAAACGTAACAGATATTTAAAACAGTACAAAATTTTTACATAAACCCAAGCCTATCCAGATGCGTTGGCCCTACAGTTATGATGACCTTCTTGGAAATTATTTAGTTTGGATTGGATTGTTTTACCTCTGAGCGGCACTTTTTTGAACACCATGGGCTAAATGGCCAGGCCACAAGGACCCCGAAGGCTCAGAGAAGGTTGGGGGAGGGGACCCACTGAAACAGCTGTTGGGAGACAGATGGTAGCCTCCCGTCAAGGCCATCCAGCGTGTTCTTTAACGTGCACAGGGTATGGCTCTCCCGCACACGGGGCCACGGCTTAACGTCCCATCCGACGGACGGCGGCCTTTTCAAACCCATCGGTGTCCCCTACTGACTGTGGGCAGGGCGGGGAAATTTTGCGGAGATAAATCTCAACGCTGACACAGCTGGGACTCGAACCTGGGAAGAAATGATTTAGTGCTACACAGGTGCAGTATCAGTAAAACACAGGGTCGCACAATGGTGCATGGTCAAACGATCGGAACCAATGTCACTTTTAGTGACATTTTAGGCCTGTGTTTACCGGCTGAAGGTAAAAGGGCGTCTAAGGCGCCGTTTATATTACGCCAATGTATGATGACCAAACGTTCTCTTATAAAATGAGCATTTTCTTTATTAGTGCTTTGTTAGTCTTTTTATAGACAAAATGTTCTTTTTTTTTAATACGAACAAAAATGTTTATTTCTAAAATATTTAACGATACAAAATTACGTTAATGCTTTAGAAAGCGTTTAAAAATTACTGAATAAATATTAATAATTAAATATAATATCTCACTTGAATGGTATCCAAATTGTCAAATTCAAATCATATTTATTCCTGATTATCAAGTGATTTTGATTCACCTGTGATTCCTTGATATTAAATATGAATCTTCCGAAGAACTTATTATGGACTGTAAAAGACACTACTTTTAGGAAAATAAATTTTCTTTTTGATAATGATCAAATTCATGTACCAAAAGGTTTTTAAAATAAAAGTTTCCTTGCAAGTTTTTCCATTTTAAGCAAAACATAAAATATTTTTTTTTTTGGTGTTAAAAAAAATAACTTTTTTTGTCTTTTTTATACAGTTACCCTACACCATTGATTACATCTGAAAGAGGTCGAATTAAAAATTGAGTAATTGACTTATAGCACAAACATATTGCCTTATATGGTTTTTAATAAAATAAAAAATGCCAAGGGTAATAAATATTATAAAAAATTATCAGGGTATATATTTATATTTATAGCTTATCTTTAGATTGAACTACAAGTTGTTTAAAATAGCTGCTAGTTGAAAAAGCAAATATGAAAAAAAAAATTTTATTTCAATGTCGGTTTCATTTACATTCTTCCAACATATTTTTCACTGACATCACAGGTAGTAGTTGAGAACTGCTTCCCAATGTTCCTGACGTCCACTGACAGCTTGAGGTTCCCCATGTCTTATGATATACTCCTGGGAGTACGAGAAGCACAACTGCATTAATATAAATATTAAAATACGCATCCTTGCATCTAAATAAATACACAACACTATTTACTTCCGGCGAAGAATGCCAGTCTCTTACGAATTATACATATCAGTTAATTCCTCGCCAATAAAATGGCAGGTTGCATTTTACTCATTAAAATGGGGCGGGAGTTGGCTCAGTCGGTAGCGCGCCAGGTTCGATACTAATATGGCCAGCGTTGAAACTTATCTACACTAAACTCGCACCTTCCCCTCGGTCAGTAGGAGACACCGTTGAGCTTGGAAAGGCCGCCGTCAGTCGGATAACATGTAAAGCCATGGCCCACGTGAGGGAGAGCCATATCCTGTGCACGCTAAAGAAACGCTAGATAGCCTTGACGGGAGGCTTCCACCTGTCTCCTAACACCTGTTCTGTGAATCCCCTTCCCTAACCTTCTCTGAGCCCTCGGGGTACTGGTCATTTAGGCCGTTGTGTGAAATAAAAAGTGCCGCTCGGAGGAAAAGCAAACCAACTCATTAAAATTTAATTTCTAGTTATTGAATGCAAATTTCGATTATATTCAAGGCTGCAGTATAAGATCCTCAGCAGGTATTTTGGATTTTCGCCATGGGAAGCCTGTAACATTCAGTTGCGATATATCAGTCCGCATGCTCCAATGTTTATGTTCGACGTTTAATTACGTGATCCATTTTTTTCCCAGTGAAGGAGCAGTGTTCTATAAATAGCGACATGCGTTGTTATTTAAATGTATTCGTAACTCTTCAGTTCTGGTATTATGGGTTGGGTTGTTTTACCTCTGAGCGGCACTTTTTTGCACACCATGCTCTAAATGGCCAGGTCACATGGACCCCGAAGGCTCAGAGAAGGTTGGGGGAGGGGACCCACTGGAACAGCTGTTGGGAGACAGATGGTAGCCTCCCGTCAAGGCCATCCAGCGTGTTACTTTAACGTGCACAGGGTATGGCTCTCCCGCACACGGGGCCACGGCTTAACGTCCCATCCGACGGACGGCGGCCTTTCCAAGCCCATCTGTGTCCCCTACTGACCGTGGGCAGGGCGGGGAATTTTGCGGAGATAAATCTCACCGCTGACCCAGCTGGGACTTGAACCTGGGAACTACAGATTACGAGCCTGGCGCGCTACCGACTGAGCCACCCCCGCCCCTCTGGTATTATGACTGTTATGCACTGTTTAAAATAGTTGTCTCAATGACATGCTTTTCTATTGTATATCGTTATATATTTTTTGATATAAATCATCTAAACATGTCTCAAGGTAGATGTGGATCGGACTACTTTTATCTTTCTAACTTATTTTTCATCATGGCGCCTTTGGGTACAGTGTGCGGTGAAAAAAAAAGATGGCGCCTGAGGGCCCTACATGCATTTTGGCCATATTCAATCGTTAAAATCTCTTCCACCGCCATCTCTATGTTTTATGGGAGCAAAGAGTAATCTAATCTTCTTACTCTTGAAATGCAGGGAAAATATTCTTTATTAATATCTCTAACGCAGATTCTTTACTGCGATCAAAATCGCTCTCTCCTCCCCTCCCCCATTAGCAAAACTTCTGAGAGCCCCGGTTTCATATATTTATATGCTGGTTCCAGATTGCATCAGGTGCACTAACACATCTCATATCTTAATAATTTTCAATTTCATTATGAATTACGGCTTCGTTTTCCTGATTTTGATTCTCACTTTTACAAAATTTACATAATCATAACTTTCACCACAAATACTTGAAAATACACTTAACTGTTTTTATACATATACAAATTTCAACATTTATATGAGCATTATGCTTTATCTGAAACAGGGTGCTGCAGCCTAAAGCGAATGTTTTTGCTCAACCCACGAGTGATATATTCATGAACAGTAAAATGCAAATTACTATACAAAATCATAAAGAATCGACATTACAAGAGAGATTATTTGGCCTTCTACTACCACTCGAATTGCAATATTTTTTTAAATAACAATCAACAAATATTAGACCTGAACAGAAAATAGTGCTTTTGCCATTCCCGAGGGCAAAAGCCACTTTGTTTATTTGTTCCACACACTAACCAAAACGCTGAGAACGTTCCAGACGATACGCGAAATTCGATTCTGAAATGAAAATAAAGCTCAAAATACATTAATCTGGACCAAAAATATAGTATTAATTCACATTCCGTTTAGTAAGAGAGCGAGAGCTGGGTAAAAATATTACATACTCACTTTCGCCTGTGCAATTTAGTGTTCAAATAAAACAATTTAGTAATATGTCAAATAATGTATTCATACACAAAATGGCATCACAAAAAGTTAAGCCTTAAAAGAAGTGCAGACGCTTTTCTTGTAGCGAATATTTTCTAGAGTACATCTCCATATAACAACACCACGCATTCGATGTCTTTTCGAATAAATATATGTTCCTAAGACAATTTAACTGAATTGATATAACTCTCTATTAAGACCTATAGCTTATGTATGAATAAATTTTAACATTAACTTACCTCACACTCCTCAAGAGAACAATTGCCATCTACAATGTTTTTGCCGATGCCAGATTGGAAACTTTCGTAGCGATCCTAAAAGAAATTTAATGAAAAATTTATCCTAGTTTAATTCAAAAATGGATTAAGGAACAAAAATGATTCGTTAGGTTTCTATTTAAGTAAAAGTTATATTTTCATCATTTTAATCAAAATATTGGAGTTTTTTAACACTTGCAATTACTTACGTCAAGTCCTCTCTGAAATACTTTATCAGAAATTATCTTAGCAGCGTTCTTCAAGCCTCTCGCAAAAGCGTCCATAGCACCTGCAAGATAATCGTAATTATTGTATTTAAGAGGTCAAAAAAGTAGATATCGCAGAAGACAAATCTGGTAAGTGAACGGCCAAGAAAGCTCCTATTATATATATATATAGAGTCCGTATTAAATATATAGTATTGTGCTATCTATAGTTTTAATCTACGTATCATGGAAGTTTAGCCATTATGGTGAAATCTATATAGATTAGGTGTACCAATCACAAAATGCAATTTTTTAGGTTCATATGCTAATATTGAAAGTGTAACAATATATTTCTATAAAAAGCCTATATACCCTAGTATTCATAACAGAACTAGCCCATTTGCTGTTAATTAATATATAATCAATCATATTCTTATGCAGCCTATCTAGTGAAATTCATGTGCACTTATGTATGTCGCGGTGTTTGTAATAAGTGTTAGTTACTCTCAAACCATTAAGTTTACTTACCTGTAGGAGACGTTGCCCATTGCCATTGCAGCTACCAATACCAAAAGGGCCTATCACCCCTCCCCAAAGGTCAAAGTCAGTACTAATTTTGGCAATAAAGTCATATTATGCCTTTTGTTAGTAATTTAAAAAAAGAACATACCGTCTATAAGAAAAGAAATAAAAAGGATCCCAACTAAAAAAAGGGAACATTTTTTTAAAGAGACCTACCATCCACTCTACATTAGCATAATAAAAATGTGGTGTATACTTTTAGCGAATTGAATTTTACTATCATCTCTTATAATTTTCGCAATTATGCTTAACCAGGATTTTCAGCAGTTATTTTGTAGGCTATTTTAATAGTTTCAGTTATTTTAGTAGTTAATGCAGTAAAACCAACATATTCAGTCTCGATTTCTACTCATTATATTATTAAAAAGCTGCTTATTTGAAATGGCTAATTACTATGCAAAAACTCCAACAAATAAAAATGTGATCACTGCAACAACTATAATTCAGTTGCTAAGTTAAAACGTACACATGCATATCCGAATATTTTATAAAGAAACTTTCAGTAATAGTCATCATCTTGACAAGCACGTTTACTTACCGATATGAGCAATAAAGAGGTCTTCAACTCGAATCGATTCTCTTCGGACTTTAGCATCGAAATTCAAGCCCCCGGGGTGAATGCCTCCGTTCTTCAACACTTCCTAAAAGATAGCCCAAACATCAGACAATGGTTTTTTTTTCTCTCTATAGCTGATAACACGGAAGAGTCAAATGGTGCATTGCACTTTTATTCATACATGTTAACTTGGAAATGCGAAAACAAGAGAATGGACAGGAGATAAGGTTCAACATCTTACACTACGAGGCTTACAATCTGGATTGGATTGGATTTGGATTGTTTTACCTCTGAGCGGCACTTTTTTGCACACCATGGGCTAAATGGCCAGGTCACATGGACCCCGAAGGCTCAGAGAAGGTTGGGAGAGGGGACCCACTGGAACAGCTGTTGGGAGACAGATGGTCGCCTCCCGTCAAGGCCATCCAGCGTGTTCTTTAACGTGCACAGGGTATGAATCTCCCGCACACGGGGCCACGGCTTAACGTCCCATCCGACGGACGGCGGCCTTTCCAAGCCCATCGGTACCCCTACTGACCGTGGGCAGGGCGGGGAATTTTTGCGGAGATAAATCTCAACGCTGACCCAGCTGGGACTCGAACCTGGGAACTACAGATTACGAGCCTGGCGCGCTACCAACTGAGCCAACCCCGCCCCCCAAAAAGTTCTTGACACGTCTCTGTGGATTTGCACTCGTTCCTCCAAACTCGATGAGCTATTTGTTTGAAAGCTTGTCTAAACTTGTCATTAAGTGTTTTTCAAACAAAGGCGTATCATCATTTCGCTCTTCGCTGGTGGCGCGTCAAGTTCGGTCTGCGAAATATGCGTTGTTGCTATGGAGCCTACTGAAGACAGGAAAAGATTTAATATTTTCACAAGGATGCAACTTGGGGATGACGCGAAAAATTCATGCCGATTTATCATAAGTACATGGGAATCGTGCATGTTCATGTGGCACTGTTATGGGATGGATGTGCAAATTCAGAGAAGGACGACAGGGGGCGGGGGTGGCTCAGTCGGTAGCGCGCCAGGCTCGTAATCTGTAGTTCCCAGGTTCGAGTCCCAGCTGGGTCAGCGTTGAGATTTATCTCCGCAAAATTTCCCCACCCTGCCCACGGTCAGTAGGGGACACCGATGAGCTTGAAAAGGCCGCCGTCCGTCGGATGGGACGTAAGCCGTGGCCCCGTGTGCGGGAGAGCCATACCCTGTGCACGTTAAAGAACACGCTGGATATCCTTGACGGGAGGCTGGACCAACAACTGTTCCAGTGGCAACTTCCCTCTCTCCCAACAGCTGTTCCAGTGGGTCCTCTCCCCCAACCTTCTCTGAGCCTTCGGGGTCCTTGTGGCCTGGCCATTTAGCCCTTGTGTGCAAAAAAGTGCGCTCAGAGGTAAAACAATCCAGTCCAATCCAGAGAAGGACGGCAGAGCTTTGAAGACCTCCCTCGTGCAGGAAGACTGAAGGAGGCCGTGAACGAGAAAACCATCGCTGCTGTTCGTGGACTCAATAAAGAAAACCCACACATCACCCTTCAGGTAATACGTTTAGATTTCAGTGTATCATTTGGCAATGTGAAAACAATTATTCGTCAACATTTAAAGTTCCGAAAGATCAGTGCCAAATGGGTACCCACAAACTGACAGAACAGCAAAAAAGGATAGAGTCAATTCGTGCAAAGAGATGCTGGCAATGTTTGAACCTAGTGGCTCTAAATAGTTAACAGACATAGTTACAGGTGACGAAACATGATTTTATTTCTGCACAACTCCCAGAAAGATCGACAACTATGTTTGAGTTGTGCAAAATGATCCGTGTCCCCAAATCTTCCCACAAGACTTTCTCTCAAGGAAGAGAATGTTCACAATTTTTTTTAATTCACAAGGAGTGGTAGCCATGGACACCTTACGTGAAAAAATGACAATGAATGACCAATACTACACCAACAGTGTTTTATTTTGATTGAGAAGATGAAAGTTTAACAACAGGCGTGTTAAACTTAAGGTTCTCCTTATTTATGAGAATGCCACTGCAACACTGCAACACAAAACCCAGCAAATTATTGTCGGCCTGATCATTGCTTCTTCTTCTTATTTTTCTGTTTCATTCACCTCCTCAGAGGGGCGGGGGTGGCTCAGTCGGTAGCGCGCCAGGCTCGTAATCTGTAGTTCCCAGGTTCGAGTCCCAGCTGGGTCAGCGTTGAGATTTATATCCGCAAAATTTCCCCGCCCTGCCCACGGTCAGTAGAGGACACCAATGGCTTGAAAAGGCCGCCGTCCGTCGGATGGGACGTTAAGCCGTGGCCCAGTGTGCGGGAGAGTCATACCCTGTGCACGTTAAAGAACACGCTGGATGGCCTTGACGGGAGGCTACGATCTGTCTCCCAACAGCTGTTCCAGTGGGTCCCCTCCCCCAACCTTCTCTGAGCCTTCGGGGTCCATGTGACCTGGCCATTTAGCCCATGGTGTGCAAAAAAAGTGCCGCTCAGAGGTAAAACAACCCAACCCACCTCCTCAGATCAATTGGTTTCATTGATTAAACATTATAACTTCCGCAAGCTTTAAACACTGGACGAATATTGTTGAAAATCGAGATTTGGGTTCTAGTAAGATCTTAAATTTATGTTTGATCGCATTTAAGCTTATTTAAGAAGTTAACTGAGTTCTGAAACCGACTCCCTTATTTACATATCACGCAATGTTTCTGTAATGTGCGTGCATCTTGCCGTACTATAAACAACTAAATAAACTGAATGATACCTACCAGCATAACTAGGGTAGTATTGCGGATATCCATGGGAAACTGATCTGTGTCCCAGCCTAATTCCGGTGTTCCAGTATTAGCATCAATAGAACCCAGCATACTGAAACTAAAATGAAAATCGTTAGTCTTATTATTATTTTTAAAAAAAAACTAAAAGGACACTTTAACAGTAAAAAAACAATTTTCTCGGCTTTCTAACATTTGTTTGATTATTCTGAAATAAACTTTACAGGCTATGTTATAACTTTGATAGTAATATCAACTGTAAGCAGATTTACCCGACGTTACTAGGTTTTTTAACTCTCTCTAAACAGTTCAAACGTGTACGGAGGCCGTAATTGACTTTAAATAGAATGAAACGGGCCCAGGAACCATTCTTTTTGGAGGGAGGGAGGGCAGTGAAAACTCCCACAAACGGAACTCTGGAACTGGGGCGGGGGTGGCTCAGTCGGTAGCGCGCCAGGCTCGTAATCTGTAGTTCCCAGGTTCGAGTCCCAGCTGGATCAGCGTTGAGATTTATCTCCGCAAAATTCCCCGCCCTGCCCACGGTAAGTAGGGGACACCGATGGGCTTCGAAAGGCCGCCGTCCATCGGATGGGACGTTACACCGTTGTCCCGTGTGCGGGAGAGCCATACCCTGTGCACGTTAAAGAACACGCTGGATGGCCTTGACGGGAGGCTACCATCTGTCTCCCAACAGCTGTTCCAGTGGGTCCCCTCCCCCAACCTTCTCTGAGCCTTCGGGGTCTATGTGACCTGGCCATTTAGCCCATGGTGTGCAAAAAAGTGCCGCTCAGAGGTAAAACAACCCAACCCAACTCTGGAACTACAGAATGATTCTCTCTGTCTTAGATATTGGGGGGAGGGGGGCAATTACCAGCCCCTGAGAGAGCCAGAGTTATTTTTAGTGGATTGGAAAGAGCGAGGGAAGGGAAGAAAGAATAAAATCGCTTTCTTGTGTGTTTTATTATAAATTATTCTCTCAAAATAGTGCAACGAATGTTTTTTTTTCTTCTTTGTTTCAATGCTTCAAAAATATTATACAAAATACGTGTGGTACAGTCGCTCAAAAAAAATTAAAGAAATTAGTCATCTGGCTTTAATTAAAGAAATTAGTGATCTGGCAACCTTCGTGTCACGTGACACGAAGGTTGCCAGATCACTAATTTCTAAAAAAAACGTTGCCAAATATTTTTTCTGAATTTTATAATTAACCATAGTGTTCGGATATTTTTTTGAGCGACTGTACATATCTGTTCACTATTCTTTCCGCCCTCCTTCCCATCATCACAATTCTCCAGGGAAGGACCCTACCTGGCCTAGTGGTTAGCGTACCTGACTACTGAGACCAGCTGGCATGTCCTTGTGTGTTTGTGGGGCGGGGGTGGCTCAGTCGGTTGCGCGCCAGGCTCGTAATCTGTAGTTCCCAGGTTCGAGTCCCAGCTGAGTCAGCGGAGATTTATCTCCCCAAAATTCCCCGCCCTGCCCACGGTCAGTAGGGGACACCGATGGGCTTGGAAAGGCCGCCGTCCGTCGGATGGGACGTTAAGCCGTGGCCCCCTGTGCGGGAGAGCCATACCCTGTGCACGTTAAAGAACACGCTGGATGGCCTTGACGGGAGGCTACCATCTGTCTCCCAACAGCTATTCCAGTGGGTCCCCTCCCCCAACCTTCTCTGAGCCTTCGGGGTCCATGTGACCTGGCCATTTAGCCCATGGTGTGCAAAAAAGTGCCGCTAAGAGGTAAAACAACCCAAACCAACCCTTGTGTGTTTGTATGCTGTATGAGAAACCAGAACAAGCCTTACGTACCTTCTAGGTTATCTCCGTCCTTTGTGTGGGAAATACCTTCTTTCTTATTTAAAAAAAATTATGTCCCTCTTTAGCTTAATATCGGTGCTTTCGCCGACCACAACAGAAAAAAAAACACTCGTCTTCTGTAATCTCATAAGAAAAAAATTCTAAAAGGTAAAGCATAAGAAATTCACTTAACTGACGTAAACTTCCTTCACACTACTTTAAGGCAAATAATAAATAAATACCCCCTCAAGCAGCTGCTTGCCACAGAGGTCTGACAGGAGCCTGTCAGTTTATATGCCACAGTAGAAGATCTGAGAGGATGGCAGGACCTCAGCAGAAAACAACACGAACATCCATGCCTTACCCGGGGCTCGAACCCAGGTCCCGTAGATCAGTAGCCAAGTGCGCTAAGCACTCGGCTACGGGACGGCTTATTAAGGCAAAAACGAAGAAAAAAAAAGGGGAATTATGCAGTTGGGCATATGCATTATTTTTTAGTGATACAGTGCACTCCGCATAACGAATTTAATTCATTCCACGAAAAATTTCGTTGTGTGAGTTTTGGAAATGCATGTTAAAGACCTAATTCGTTCCAAGTTCGTAAGTTACCATTTTTGGTCTTAAATCCCTAGTTTATAAAATTCGAAATTTAATATTTGACAAGCAAACATTATAAGAACATGATAAGCGATTAAAATTAATAGAAACTTAATAAAAAAAGTCAAATAAAGCATAAAAATATATTACATAAAACAAAATTCATTGGGCTAAAAAGATAGCCAGCTTAGGAGGCTGATGGAGAGGTTGAGGTGGCAAAAATTTATTTTTTGGAGGATTAGAGCTGGTGCAAGTTTAGTCATTTGCCCGCACTTCCCATCCTCAAATTTTTTTCAGGATTCCTAAAAGTATGATTCGGTATATATTTCCCTTTTTTGGTTGGGTTGTTTTACCTCTGAGCGGCACTTTTTTGCACACCATGGACTAAATGGCCAGGTCACATGGACCCCGAAGGCTCAGAGAAGGTTGGGGGAGGGGACCCACTGGAACAGCTGTTGGGAGACAGATGGTAGCCTCCCGTCAAGGCCATCCAGCGTGTTCTTTAACGTGCACAGGGTATGGCTCTCCCGCACACGGGGCCACGGCTTAACGTCCCATCCGACGGACGGCGGCCTTTCGAAGCCTATCGGTGTCCCCTACTGACCGTGGGCAGGGCGGGGAATTTTGTGGAGATAAAACTCAACGCTGACCCAGCTGTGACTCGAACCTGGGAACTACAGATTACGAGCCTGGCGCGCTACCGACTGAGCCACCCCCGCCCCTTCCCTTTTTTGACTATTTTCTTTGGTAATGGAACTTGTAACGTAAATTTCAATGATTCGAAACAAGGGGTAGTTCTGAGGTTCGAGTCCCATCATACCAACGTTGAGATATATCTTCTCTGAACCCCACCTGCCCTCGATCAGGAAGAGGACACCATTGGGCAAAGATGTACCAAGAGGGGACAAAAGGCCCGAACAATTATCGTTGTATTATTTTATTTCAGCTCTTTAGTATATGTCCGACACTACAAATAGATTACAAAAACTATAAAATCTTATACCATACAGAATGTCATTTTAACGGTCTTTCTTGATAGTGGGCTTAGCAAGTCCCCCCCCTCCCTCCTCAGTCGGGGGGCGAGGGTGGCTCAGTCGGTAGCGCGCCAGGCTCGTAATCTGTAGTTCCCAGGTTCGAGTCCCAGCTGGGTCAGCGTTGAGATTTATCTCCGAAAAATTCCCCGCCCTGCCCACAGTCAGTAGGGGACACCGATGGGCTTGGAAGGGCCGCCGTCCGTCGGATGGGACGTTAAGCCGTGGCACCGTGTGTGGGAGAGCCATACCCTGTGCACGTTAAAGAACACGCTGGATGGCCTTGACGGGAGACTACCATCTGTCTCCCAACAGCTATTCCAGTGGATCCCCTCCCCCAACCTTCTCTGAGCCTTCGGGGTCCATGTGACCTGGCCATTTAGCCCATGGTGTGCAAAAAAGTGCCGCTCAGAGGTAAAACAACCCAAACAACCCCTTCCCCAACCTTCTCTGAGCCTTCGGGGTCCATGTGACCTGGCCATTTAGCCCATGGTGTGCAAAAAATTGCCGCTCAGAGGTAAAACAACCCAACCCAACCCTCCTCAGTCGGACGGGACGGAGAGTCGTACCCTGTGCATATTCAAGAACATACTAGATGGCTTTGAGGGGAGTCTTCCATCTGTCTCCTAACAGCTGTCCAGTGCATACCCTGCCCCCTACTTTTTTGATCTCTTGGAATCCTTGTGACCTGGTCATTTAGCCCGTTTTGTGCAAAAAAGTCCCACTCAGAGGTAAAACATCAGCACCTTACCTTGATGCCATCGCAATATCATGGGTGTAGCTGTGTCCTGCCAGAGTGGTGTGGTTGGGCTCGATGTTCAACTGCAACAGAAATAAATAAGTAAATCACTCGTAAAATCAATTTTGCTACTGAGCTTTACCGAAAAAAAAAAGCCTTTCAACTCCAAACTTTTAAACATAAATTTTAGCACTTCGTAGAAGAGTTGGGTTGAGCGTTTTGGACATTTCTTATGTCCATACGTCGGTTGATCTTAGAAAAATTAAGTTGAAGAGTCTTCACTAAAATCAGAGCCGTAGCGAGCTAAGCTACTTGGTTGGTTGGTTGGTTGGTCGGTTGTTTTACCTCTGAGCGGCACTTTTTTGCACACCATGGGCTAAATGGCCAGGTCACATGGACTCCGAAGGCTCAGAGAAAGTTGGGGGAGGGGACCCACTGGAACAGCTGTTGGGAGACAGATGGTAGCCTCCCGTCAAGGCCATCCAGCGTGTTCTTTAACGTGCACAGGATATGGCTCTCCCACACATGGGGCCACGGCTTAACGTCCCATCCGACGGACGGTGGCCTTTAAAAGGCCATCGGTGTCCCCTACTGACCGTGGGCAGGGCGAGGAGTTTAGCGGAGATAAATCTCAACGCTGACCCAGCTGGGACTCGAACCTGGGAACTAGAGGTTACGAGCCTGGCGCGCTACCGACTGAGCCACCCCCTCCCCACTAAAGCGACTTGCTATAAAGATAGCACACCAACAATGATACTATGTGACCCAAAGCAAAATTGGATTTCTTCAACTCTGCAGTATAAATTTATTTATATTTCATGCATTTTTCAAGATTTTTTTTTCAAAAACCTGTAAAACTCAGAGGAAATGATATAACGCATCCAGTCTCAAGTGGGATGGTGCATCACTCTAGGGGAAACTGATGATAGCGAAAAGATCAAATTTAGTCGTCGCCCTCAACATAAGTGTGAACCAATGAGATGTTGAGGACTTTGTACACGCACAGAGACCCTGGAGATGGAGAGAATCCAAAGCACTACCCGAACCATCAAGTGATGCTTAGACCTAGGAATAAAGTTCAGGTTTGACAGAACAAGTGCATAGTACAGTCGCTCAAAAAAGTATCCGAACACTACGGTTGATTACAGAATTCAGAAAAAATATCTGGCAACGATTTTTTTCTTTTTTTTTTTGAAATTTTTTTTAGCAACCTTCGTGTCACGTGATACGAAGGTTGCTAATGTTAGGCCAACGCTGGCCTAACATTAAATAAACTATTAACCAATATTGGACCAACATTAATTCAACCATTAACGAACTTTGTCCTAACATTAAGCCAATTAATAAACAGTACTTGGCGACCTATTGATCGACGAGATGACATCAGTGATTGATTAATGTAGGCTTAACTACCTAAGAACTCTCTCAAGAAAACAAACTGATGCTCGAAATAGAATAAATTCAGCTAATTTTTCTAATGAAAACAATTTCAAAAGCGTTTAAACTAGAATGGCACTCCATTTTTTCAATACTCTATTAAAAAAGGTGTTTTTTTTAATCTAAGAAACTATTATTTACCTTAAAATCTTTGTCCAAGCCATAAGTCTTGAGGAATGCAATCGCGGTCATAGCATCTGCAACAAAATCAGAAGCATGCGTTAAAATACAGAAGCAGTAGAAATTACCTAACTGAATGTAAGATCAAAACAAAAAAAGAATTCCACTTCACCGTAATCGTATTGATGGCTAGCTGGTTCTCGGGGCTTTGGTTCGATTAAAAATTGCCCTTGAAATCCGATCTTCTTTTTATAAGCTGAAATCGAAAGACGTGGAAATAAATTTAGAAAGATTTTATCTATAATCGTATTATCTTATCACTAGAATACTTTAAGAATTCATGAAACCTATTCTTAATAAACTGTATCTTTGAAAATAGACCAAAGGAAACACGAAGCAAGAAAATATCTTAATTTGGGTTGAATCAAAGGAATAATATAGTGAAGGGAATTGTGAAGTAAACAAATATTTCCTTTCTAAGCTCGATCTTTTGCTTCTAGGATTCGAGTAAGTTTTGAAATTTGTGTCGATAAATTGAAAACAGAAAACTATTGGAAACTTTTGAGTTCGTTTTCGAAAACATGAAGGCGTTATTTGTTTTCACACTTTGTTGTCCGTTTATCTATAAATATTTCACTTTTTTTGTTTTAAAAGAGAAATTAAAAGTTCTATTTCAATTGGATGAGTGCTAATGAAAATATTATTATTCCTGCAAATGTTGGAATAGTAATCCGGCCTTCAATTTTCTTGCTTGTCTCAAGGCTACAAATATAAATTAAAAGACGATGTGACCAGCCAAATTATTGCGCGGAGTTTTTACTCTTAATTTATGATTATGTGATTGCATAAAAAAATGTACATAAAATTCTTCCAATTTTTTTTATGCAAAAAAAATTTTTTTTTGGAATCTTCCCATATGAATTGTACAGTTACTTTCCTAAAGTAACTGTCCAATTTTGTTTTTCCGAAAAGGAAATCCGCACATCCAAACAAGCATCTGACAAACCTGTTTGAGACCTGATCACTATTTACAAATTCCGCGCTATTACCCAGCTACAAGGGGCGGGGGTGGCTCAGTCGGTATTGCGCCAGGCTCGTAATCTGTAGTTCCCAGGTTCGAGTCCCAGCTGGGTCAGCGTTGAGATTTATCTCCGCAAAAATTCCCCGCCCTGCCCACGGTCAGTAGGGGACATCGATGGGCTTGGAAAGGCCGCCGTCCGTAGGATGGGACGTTAAGCCGTGGCCCCTTGTGCGGGAGAGCCATACCCTGTGCACGTTAAAGATCACGCTGGATGGCCTTGACGGGAGGCTACCATCTGTCTCCCAATAGCTGTTCCAGTGGGTCCCCTCCCCCAACCTTCTCTGAGCCTTTGGGGTCCATTTGACCTGGCCATTTAGCCCATGGTGTGCAAAAAAGTGCCGCTCAGAGGTAAAACAACCCAACCCAGCTACAATTCAAGCACAGATCACTCCTATTTAGATGGGGAGTTTAATACTCCAGGAGCGGACTGGCAAGGGGCGTCCGGGGTCCGCAAGTCCTCATAGGAACTTTATTTTTTAATAATATTTTTTATTTTACACAAGGGTGAAATAGAGATGCAGAAATAATTTAAAATTAAATAACATTGAAATAGGGTACAAAATTTCATCACAATTATTTTGCGAGTTTTCGTACTTGTTGATGTTGTGCTCTTTTGATGCCATTTATATCTAAGAAAAATAAAAAATATTTCCTCATGGTATTTACCAACAGCCATTCGGTAAAAACTGGCCAGGTTGTCAAGCTCCATTTTCAGATTAGTATTCAGCAAACTCGTGTAACCTTCTCTTCCTCCCCAGAACACTGAAAATTGAATTGAAATAATTACAAACAACAAACATACATAAAGAGAAATTTTGAGTATGCTGAGTGTTTAGAGCTGGATTGGGTTATTTTACATTTGATTGATAATTCTTTTCATTTTATATAATTCAGCGTGTTATTTATAAAGTACACAGTAATTGGAGGCGGAGAGATTGGACCCAGATCACAAGGGTTGGGTTGTTTTACCTCTGAGCGGCACTTTTTTTCATACCTTGGGCTAAATGGCCAGGTCACATGGACCCCGAAGGCTCAGAGAAGGTTGGGAGAGGGGACCCACTGGAACAGCTGTTGGGAGACAGATGGTAGCCTCCCGTCAAGGCCATCCAGCGTGTTCTTTAACGTGCACAGGGTATGGCTCTCCCGCACACGGGGCCACGGCTTAACGTCCCATCCGAAGGACGGAGGCCTTTCCAAGCCCATCGGTGTCCACTACTTATCGTGGGTAGGGCGGGGAATTTTGCGGAGATAAATCTCAACGCTGACCCAGCTGGGACTCGAACCTGGGAACTACAGATTACGAGCCTGGCACGCTACCGACTGAGCCCCCCCCCCCCCCCCCCCCCCCCCCAGATCACAATGACCCAAGACCTCAGAGAAGGTGAGTGGAAGTGACACACTGAATAGAAGACAGATAATAGCATCCCGTCTAGGCCATCCAGCATGTTATTTAAAGTACACATGATATGGACTCCTACATGCGGGACCACGGCTTAACATCCTATTGGACGGACAACGGCTTTCTCAAGCCTATTGTTGCCCTCTTTCTCACCAAGCGCAATGTGGGGGGCATTGTAGTTAATTGAATGGCAGCACCCGATGTTCCGCTTTACAAAGACAGCACTACATCATATGGGTGATGGGGGCGGAGGTGGCTCAGTCGGTAGCGCGCCAGGCTCGTAATCTGTAGTTCCCAGGTTCGAGTCCCAGCTGGGTCAGCGTTGAGATTTATCTCCGCAAAATTCCCCGCCCTGCCCACGGTCAGTAGGGGACACCAATGGCCTTTTAAAGGCCGCCGTCCGTCGGATGGGACGTTAAGCCGTTGCCCCGTGTGTGGGTGAGCCATATCCTGTGCAAGTTAAAGAACACGCTGGATGGCCTTGACGGGAGGCTACCATCTGTCTCTCAACAGCTGTTCCAGTGGGTCCTCTCCCCCAACCTTCTCTGAGCCTTCGGGGTCCATGTGACCTGGCCATTTAGCCCATGGTGTGCAAAAAAGTGCCGCTCAGAGGTAAAACAACCCAACGTTAAAGAACACGCTGGATGACCTTGACGGGAGGCTACCATCTGTCTCCCAACAGCTGTTCCAGTGGGTCCCCTCCCCCAACCTTCTCTGAGCCTTCGGGGTCCCTGTGACCTGGCCGTTTAGCTCGTGGTGTGCAAAAAAGTGCCGCTCAGAGGTAAAACAACCCAACGTTAAAGAACACGCTGGATGGCCTTGACAGGAGGCTACCATCTGTCTCCCAACAGCTGTTCCAGTGGGTCCCCTCCCCCAACCTTCTCTGAGCCTTCGGGGTCCCTGTGACCTGGCCGTTTAGCTCGTGGTGTGCAAAAAAGTGCCGCTCAGAGGTAAAACAACCCAACGTTAAAGAACACGCTGGATGGCCTTGACAGGAGGCTACCATCTGTCTCCCAACAGCTGTTCCAGTGGGTCCCCTCCCCCAATCTTCTCTGAGCCTTCGGGGTCCATGTGACCTGGCCATTTAGCCCATGGTGTGCAAAAAAGTGCCGCTCAGAGGTAAAACAACCCAACGTTAAAGAACACGCTGGATGACCTTGACGGAAGGCTACCATCTGTCTCCCAACAGCTGTTCCAGTGGGTCCCCTCCCCCAACCTTCTCTGAGCTTTCGGGGTCCTTGTGGCCTGGTCATTTAGCCCATGGTGTGCAAAAAAGTGCCGCTCAGAGGTAAAACAATCCAATCCAACCCATATGGGTGATGCCATGTTTCCCCTATCTGTATCCTGAGAATCTTATGATAATTAAATGTAATCAGCTTAGCGGAGAAAGGACCTGTTGTGACGAGCAAGACCGTACTGATAAATCAGGATAAGTCTGGGTGTTTAATCATCGAGGTGAGTGGGAGGTCTTTTCGAATTTTGATCGGTGCCTAAACATAATTGCCAAACAATCAATGAAATTTCAATCTAATAAAATTTGCCAAACATATTTACAATCTGAACATTGGTATTAAATTTTGAATTTAGAATGCCAATCTTGAAAGAGATACTTTCCTAAATGAGTTACATTATATTGAAGAAGAGAGAGAAGAGTAGAGAAAGAGAAAGGGCGGCCGGCTGAAGTCCTGCGTGGATCAGAGCATCACCCCGATCCAGCAGGGACCCCGGTCGGCCTATTGGAGAAGGAATGGCCCTCAAGTCAGCCAGCCAGGTCCAGTCAACACCCGTATGAAGCTGGCCACAGCAGGAAAAATCTCAATACAGGCACATTTTGGTACCGTTGTTTCATCTCTGAGCGGCACTTTTTTGCACACCATGGGCTAAATGGCCAGGTCACCAGGAACACGAAGGCTCGGAGAAAGTTGGGGTAGGGGACCCACTAGAACAGCTGTTGGGAGACAGATGGTGCACAGGGTATGGCTCTCCCGCACACGGGGTTTGCATCCCATCCAACGGAATAAGAGGGACACCAATGACCGGGGGGCGGGGGTGGCTCAGTCGGTAGCGCGCCAGGCTCGTAATCTGTATTTCCCAGGTTCGAGACCCAGCTGGGTCAGCGTTGAGATTTATCCCCGCAAAACTCCCCGCCCTGCTCACGGTCAGTAGGGGACACCGATGGGCTTGGAAAGGCCGCCGTCCGTCGGATGGGACGTTAAGCTGTGGCCCCGTGTGCGGGAGAGCCATACCCTGTGCACGTTAAAGAACACGCTGGATGACCTTGACAGGAGGCTACCATCTGTCTCCCAACAGCTGTTCCAGTGGGTCCCCTCCCCCAACCTTCTCTGAGCCTTCGGGGTCCATGTGACCTGGCCATTTAGCCCATGGTGTGCAAAAAAGTGCCGCTCACAGGAAAAACAACCCAACCCACCAATGACCTTTTCAAACCCATTGGTGTTTGGAAAAATATACAAGATAAGAAAGTAATTAGAATAGTTCTTACCGTAATTTTGTGCATCTAGCAGTTTGGCAATGTCCAGGCCTTTCTTCAGTTGTGCAGCGGCATAAGCAACAACATGCGAATCAGGATTGCTTGCAGCTCCATTCATGTATCTTTAAAAAAAATAAAGAAACATTTTCCTATTAAATAACATATCTATTAATCATGGATGGGAATCATTAATTATAATCCAAACGTCAACAGCATTGGATGAAACTCTACGAGATTTTAGTCAGGAAAGTTGGGAGTAGAAGTACGAATAAAAGAATTCGTTTTGTCAAAGGGCAAGTTAAAGCACAATTTTGAAGCTCACAGCTTATTGTGGTTTTTATTATTAAGTATTACGAATTAACGCGTTTACAAATTTATTTACAGGAACTGGTAATGCAAGAAAGAAATGCAGCCTCTGGACAGAAAAATTAAAACATTCGCATGTTAAGTTAAAGGACAATCATTTGGGTTGGGTTGTTTTACCTCTGAGCGGCACTTTTTTGCACACCATGGGCTAAATGGCCAGGTCACATGGACCCCGAAGGCTCAGAGAAGGTTTAGGGAGGGGACCCACTGGAACAGCTGTTGGGAGACAGATGGTAGCCTCCCGTCAAGGCCATCCAGCGTGTTCTTTAACGTGCACAGGGTATGGCTCTCCCGTACACGGAGCCACGGCTTAATGCCCCATTCGACGGACGGCGACCTTTCCAAGCCCATCGGTGTCCCCTACTGACCGTGGGCAGGGCGGGGAATTTTGCGGAGATAAATCTCAACGCTGACCCAGCTGCGACTCGAACCTGGGAACTACAGATTACGAGCCTGGCGCGCTACCGACTGAGCCACCCCCGCCCTAAATGACAATCAAATTTGGAGATTTGCAATTTATTGCAAATTACCTGTAATGTTCGTTTCTCCTCTACGCCAAATGCACGATACTCGATTTTACATTAATCTCTATGGAAGCTGAACTTCTTCTCCCTCTACATTCTTTGGTCAGGCCTAAGAATCTTGTGTCAAACTGACAATTATTGAAAGAACTATTTGTACAATAATCTAAAACATACACTTATTCTATTAAAGGGTTTGAAATAACACTTTTTTAAAAGTTTTAATCAACTTCTGAGATAAATTCTTAGAATTAATCGATTATTAAATAACATGTCTGTTATTTAATGTTCAAACTTCTATAACTATTATTTAAGTACTTAACGGATATTGTTGAAAATCGAAATTTAGACAGTTTAACTGGCATCTTATATTTATCTTCAATCATACATTGCCCCAGCTGGGTCAGCGTTGAGATTGATCTCCGCAAATCTCCCCGCCTTGCCCATGGTCAGTAGGGGACACCGATGGGCTTGGAAAGGCCGCCGTCCGTCGGATGGGACGTTAAGCCGTGGCCCCGTGTGCGGGAGAGCCATACTCCGTGCACGTTAAAGAACACACTGGATGGCCTTGATGGGAGGCTACCATCTGTCTCCCAACAGCTGTTCCAGTGGGTCCCCTCTCCCAACCTTCACTGAGCCTTCGGGGTCCATGTGACCTGGCCATTTAGCCCATGGTGTGCAAAAAAGTGTCGCTCAGAGGTAAAACAACCCAACCCAACTCAAATAAACCTTAGCGTTCAAATATGACCTTAATTACAATTCGCCTTTCCGTAATATCTAAACCATGTCCACTTGAATTACTAACTGAACAGACAACATCACCTCACTTCACCAACTACCAAGTCGAAATATATATTAAAAAATAACTGAGAGGATTTATTTAGTCGGTAGCGCGCCAGGTTCGTAACTTGATTCTCCCAGGTTCGAGTCCAATCAGTGTTGAGATTTTTCTCTGTTAAATCCCCACCTACCTTCGGTCAGAAAGGGAACACCGACGGGCTTCGAAAGGCCTCCATCCGTCGGATGGAAGATTAAGCCGTGACTCCGTGTGCTGGTTAGTCACACCTTGTGCACGTTAAAGAACATGCCGGATAACCTTAACGGAAGGCTTCCATCTATCTGCTAATAGATGTCCATGGGTCCTCTTTCTCCAATCGGGGTCCTTGTGGCCTGGTCATTTAACCCATTGTGTGCAAAAAAAATACCGTTCAGAGGAAACAACCCCAGTCAGCAGCTTGTAGCGCCATCTATCGTGCGGCTCCTTCCCATTGGCTTCAACAACGATCCATATGACATTTTTCTTTTAAAATAACTCAGCTCCTGTCGACTGATTTCATTGAAATCATTTCAAATTATCTTGAGACTAAAGGAATGTGCAAAATTTCTCATTTCAGCCAAAGGAATGTGAAAAATTTCTCATTTCAGACCAAAGGAATGTGCAAAAATTTCTCATTTCAGACCAAAGGAATGTGCAAAAATTTCTCATTTCAGACCAAAGGAATGTGCAAAATTTATCATTTCAGACCAAAGGAATGTGCAAAATTTATCATTTCAGACCAAAGGAATGTGCAAAATTTATCATTTCAGACCAAAGGAATGTGCAAAATTTATCATTTCAACCAAAGGAATGTGCAAAATTTCTCATTTCAAACCAAAGGAATGTGCAAAATTTCTCATTTCAGACCAAAGGAATGTGCAAAATTTCTCATTTCAGACCAAAGGAATGTGCAAAATTTCTCATTTCAGACCAAAGGAATGTGCAAAAATTTCTCATTTCAGACCAAAGGAATGTGCAAAAATTTCTCATTTCAGACCAAAGGAATGTGCAAAAATTTCTCATTTCAGACCAAAGGAATGGGCAAAATTTCTCATTTCAGACCAAAGGAATGTGCAAAATTTCTCATTCCAGACCAAAGGAATGTGCAAAATTTCTCATTTCAACCAAAGGAATGTGCAAAATTTCTCATTTCAACCAAAGGAATGTGCAAAATTTCTCGTTTCAACCAAAGGAATGTTCAAAATTTCTCATTTCAACCAAAGGAATGTGCATAATTTCTCATTTCAGACCAAAGGAATGTGCAAAATTTCTCATTTCAGACCAAAGGAATGTGCAAAATTTCTCATTTCACACCAAAGGAATGTGCAAAATTTCTCATTTCACACCAAAGGAATGTGCAAAATTTCTCATTTCAGACCAAAGGAATGTGCAAAATTTCTCATTTCAGACCAAAGGAATGTGCAGAATTTCTCATTTCAGACCAAAGGAATGTGCAAAATTTCTCATTTCAGACCAAAGGAATGTGCAAAATTTCTCATTTCAGACCAAAGGAATGTGCAAAATTTCTCATTTCAGACCAAAGGAATGTGCACAAATTTCTCATTTCAGACCAAAGGAATGTGCACAAATTTCTCATTTCAGACCAAAGGAATGTGCAAAAATTTCTCATTTCAACCAAAGGAATGTGCAAAATTTCTCATTTCAACCAGAGGAATGTGCAAAATTTCTCATTTCAGACCAAAGGAATGTGCAAAATTTATCATTTCAGACCAAAGGAATGTGCAAAATTTATCATTTCAGACCAAAGGAATGTGCAAAAATTTCTCATTTCAGACCAAAGGAATGTGCAAAATTTATCATTTCAGACCAAAGGAATGTGCAAAATTTATCATTTCAACCAAAGGAATGTGCAAAATTTCTCATTTCAAACCAAAGGAATGTGCAAAATTTCTCATTTCAGACCAAAGGAATGTGCAAAATTTCTCATTTCAGACCAAAGGAATGTGCAAAATTTCTCATTTCAGACCAAAGGAATGTGCAAAAATTTCTCATTTCAGACCAAAGGAATGTGCAAAAATTTCTCATTTCAGACCAAAGGAATGTGCAAAAATTTCTCATTTCAGACCAAAGGAATGGGCAAAATTTCTCATTTCAGACCAAAGGAATGTGCAAAATTTCTCATTTCAGACCAAAGGAATGTGCAAAAATTTCTCATTCCAGACCAAAGGAATGTGCAAAATTTCTCATTTCAACCAAAGGAATGTGCAAAATTTCTCATTTCAACCAAAGGAATGTGCAAAATTTCTCGTTTCAACCAAAGGAATGTTCAAAATTTCTCATTTCAACCAAAGGAATGTGCATAATTTCTCATTTCAGACCAAAGGAATGTGCAAAATTTCTCATTTCAGACCAAAGGAATGTGCAAAATTTCTCATTTCACACCAAAGGAATGTGCAAAATTTCTCATTTCACACCAAAGGAATGTGCAAAATTTCTCATTTCAGACCAAAGGAATGTGCAAAATTTCTCATTTCAGACCAAAGGAATGTGCAGAATTTCTCATTTCAGACCAAAGGAATGTGCAAAATTTCTCATTTCAGACCAAAGGAATGTGCAAAATTTCTCATTTCAGACCAAAGGAATGTGCAAAATTTCTCATTTCAGACCAAAGGAATGTGCACAAATTTCTCATTTCAGACCAAAGGAATGTGCACAAATTTCTCATTTCAGACCAAAGGAATGTGCAAAAATTTCTCATTTCAACCAAAGGAATGTGCAAAATTTCTCATTTCAACCAGAGGAATGTGCAAAATTTCTCATTTCAGACCAAAGGAATGTGCAAAATTTATCATTTCAGACCAAAGGAATGTGCAAAATTTATCATTTCAGACCAAAGGAATGTGCAAAAATTTCTCATTTCAGACCAAAGGAATGTGCAAAATTTCTCATTTCAGACGAAAGGAATGTGCAAAAATTTCTCATTTCAGACCAAAGGAATGTGCAAAAATTTCTCATTTCAGACCAAAGGAATGTGCAAAATTTCTCATTTCAGACCAAAGGAATGTGCAAAAATTTCTCATTTCAGACCAAAGGAATGTGCAAAATTTCTCATTTCAGACCAAAGGAATGTGCAAAAATTTCTCATTTCAGACCAAAGGAATGTGCAAAAATTTCTCATTTCAGACCAAAGGAATGTGCAAAAATTTCTCATTTCAGACCAAAGGAATGTGCAAAAATTTCTCATTTCAGACCTTACCGTTTGGGGCGTACATTCTCAGAGAGAAATTTTCCGCTGAGTTCCATCACCTCCATTAAGGATGCTGCTCCCATCCATTTTGATGGACTTAGCAATGATTTAGAATACTTACGCTAGTAACAAATTTTGCATACATTTGCATATTTCACGTTACTCTGGCATGATGCAGTGCTCATAATAAATTGACCGGGCAGTGTATATTAACCATGAATTTTTTCCCCAATAAAATATATATAGCCCTAAAACTTCCTTAAAATAGTTCCTGCATCGGTGGTAGATTTACGGTCCGCGGAGCCCTGTGCGCACCCCTTTTTTTGTGGGGCTCTATTAGTTTACCGAAAAATTTCTGTTCAAATTCAAATTTATTTTCCAAAGTATCATCTATAAAATTATTTTATTTAAAGAAAATCCCACTAAGTCGTAGTTTATCAGCGGGAATGTAGATGGTTTTAACAGATAGGATCTACAGTATATGCCATCGATATCATGACATAAAGTGAAGGAGAAAAAAATAATAAATGAAAATAAAATGATCAACGTTTCCGAACAAAAACAAACCTTTTTTTTCATTAACACTCAATAAATGCGACTATGTACGAAAATAGGAATTTGATTAGGGGCTCTCAACATTAAGAAGCCCTACTTCTGCGCGTACAGTCGGTCAAAAAAGTATCCGAACACTACGGTTGATTACAGAATTCAAAAAAAATATCTGGCAACCTTCGTGTCACGTGACACGAAGGTTGCCAGATCACTAATTTAAAAAAAATCGTTGCCAGGTATTTTTTCTGAATTCTGCAATCAACCATAGTGTTCGGATACTTATTTGAGCGACTGTAAGTGGTCATATTATTTTGATACTAGATCGTGTGGGCTCACTCACGGAAATATTGAGCGTGTGCAGTTACCGTTCACAGCAAACTGGAGCGGTTGCGGTTAATGTTCACAGTACATTGGATCGTGTGAGCTCACAAACACCTGGATCGTGTGGGCCCACTCACATAAATATTGAGCGTGTGCAGTTACCGTTCACAGCAAACTGGAACGGTTGCGGTTAATGTTCACAGCACAATGGATCGTGTCACAAAATCCTGGATCGTTTGAGCTCACAAAAACCTGGATCGTGTGGGCCCACTCACGGAAATATTGAGCGTGTGCAGTTACCGTTCACAGCAAACTGAAGCGTGTGCAGTAACTGCACACGCTCCAGTTTGCTGTGAACGGTAACTGGAGCGTGTACAGTTGCTGTACACGCTCGATATTTTTCCTGAATTCTGTAATCACGTGACACGAAGGTTGCAGATCACTAATTTCTAAAAAAATCGTTGCCAGATATTTTTTCTGAATTTTGTAATCAACCATAGTGTTCGGATACTTTTTTGAGCGACTGTACCTATGACACCGCCTCTGATCTTCACTGAATATGCATTAATCGAAAATGAATTCAATATTAATTAATCAATAAGAAAGGAATTATAGTTACCTGGGATGACAGAAGAGGTTGCATGTCGCCCAGAGCAATTTCACGCTATTCTCCCTTTGCAGTTCCAGAGCTAACTTAACCATTTTGTCGAGGTTTCTGTTGGTTTCTTCCAAGGTCTGTCCTTCTGGTGCTATATCTCTGTTACAAAAAAAAATCATCACAAAAAACAATTTCTCAAATAGCTAAAAAAAGTATACACTTCTCAGTTAAAAAATAAAACAAAAATAAATACCCCCTCAAGCAGCTGCTTGCCACAGAGGTCTGACAGGAGCCTGTCTTAACTGTGTTTATATTCTCCACCATAAAAAAAAAATCGTCTGCTCTTAAAATGTTACAAAGGAAAAAGTCAATTGCCAATGTTGTCAAAGTTCACTTCAAAAGCACGTGTGGGGCGGGGGTGGCTCAGTCAGTAGCGCCCCAGGCTCGTAATCTGCAGTTCCCAGGTTCGAGTCCCAGCTGGGTCAGCGTTGAGATTTATCTCCGTAAAACTTCCCTCTCTGCCCACGGTCAGTAGGGGACACCGATAGATTTGGAAAGGCAGCCATCCGTCAGATGGGATGTTAAGCCGTGGTCCCATGTAGGGAGAGCCATACCCTGTGCACGCTAAAGAACACGCTGGATGGCCTTGACGGGAGGCTACCATCAGTCTCCCAACAGCTGTTCCAGTGGGTCCTCTCCCCCAACCTTCTCTGAGCCTTCGGGACGTGTGGGGCGGGGATGGCTCAGTCAGTAGAGCGCCAGGCTCGTAATCTGCAGTTCCCAGGTTCGAGTCCCAGCTGGGTCAGCGTTGAGATTTATCTCCGTAAAACTTCCCTCTCTGCCTACGGTCAGTAGGGGACACCGATAGATTGGAAAGGCAGCCATCCGTCAGATGGGACGTTAAGCCGTGGTCCCATGTAGGGAGAGCCATACCCTGTGCACGCTAAAGAACACGCTGGATGGCATTGACGGGAGGCTACTATCAGTCTCCCAACAGCTGTTCCAGTGGGTCCTCTACCCCAACCTTCTCTGAGCCTTCGGGATCCTTGTGACCTAGTCATTTAGCCCATGTTGTGAAAAAAAGTGCCGCTCAGAGGTAACCCAACCCAACTCAAAAGCATGTGCAGTTGTTTGGCTAATACTGTAGAGTGTCTAACGGAGAAAACAAACACACAAAGTGAAGTTCACTTGAGTTACTTGAAGCTGGGCAACTTTGATTTGTAAGATTTAAGCTTTTGTCCAGCATCATGTGACTTTCTTGCCTTACGTTCTCATTTCCAGTGTAAGCTTCAATGGTATGACGTCAAGCTTTCTCTGCTTCTATTATTGGTCTAAGAACTGTGCACACGATTATTGCTACTGGACTGGCCAAATCCAATAGGACACGCATCTATGTCTGAAGAGGTAGGAAGCAGTGTTGAGAGGCTAAAAAGGTAGGAAGCAGTGTTGAGAGGCTAAAGAGGTAGGAAGCAGTGTTGAGAGGTTAAAGAGGTAGGAAGCAGTGTTGAGAGGCTAAAGAGATAGGAAGTAGTAACTTTCTTTTCAATGTTTCGAACATCTATTTTCACAGATGATTAACCTTTGATAAGTACGAACGTAATGGTGCGTTCGGGATAACAAGCTACACACACAGCGGGATAAATATAATGACCAACCTGGCCATTGATGGTGCGGGGACTCTCAAGAAGGCCTCACTTTTAAGGAGGGAAGTACAGAAAAAAATTTACCAGAGAGACGAAAGAATGACCAATTTGAAGGCAATGAAAGCTTAGACTCCACCTCCTCTCTCGAGAGAAGAATCTCTCAGAGAAGGTTGGGGGAGGAGACCCACTGGAACAGCTATTGGGAGACAGATGGTAGCCTCCCGTCAAGGCCATCCAGCGTGTTCTTTAACGTGCACAGAGTAGGGTTCTCCCGTATATAGGACCACGGCTTAACGTCCCATCCGACGGACGGAGACCTTTCGAAGCTCATCGGTGTCCCCTACTGACTGTGGGTAGAGCGGGGAATTTTGCAGAGATAAATCTCAACGCTGACCCAGCTGGGACTCGAACCTGGGAACTACAGATTACGAGTCTGGCGCGCTACCGACTAAGCCACCCCCGCCCCAATTTAGCCATTGTTATTTTATCTCCGAACGGCAGAAAAGAAATAAAACAATAAAACAACCCAACTAGCCCCATATATTACCTTACCTGTCGTGGAAAGTCCAAAACTTATTGCCAAGCTTCCTAAAAAATTCAAAAGCTGCCTGCAAACGTTTC